>JBBPMU010000178.1:0-43655 GCA_038090475.1 Wakefieldia striispora | reverse complement strand
TAACTAGTGGTGTTGCGGCTGTGCCACTCCGCCTAAACACATTGTCGATTCCCTATTTTGGCTCAGTTCAGTTGGACACGTCACCTCTTCATCGAAGGCGACTATCATCATAATGAAATGGGCCTGGTAACACCCATATAATACTTTCATCGCAAAGCCCCACATTAATGTCCGACAGCGTGTGCGACATGATATTGCACCAAATTATTGCATGCTAAGCACCGCATGGAGTGCAACATTAACAGTCGATCCGGTAATTGCATCCGATCCTGAAACCTAGCTGTCCGTACCCTTGTTTTCTGCCAAGGGCCAGAGACTCTTAGCAACGTACGTCGTCCGCAAATGCGATTCGGGTTAATGCCATGCTGCACAGGTTGCTCCCAACTTGTCCCTGTCGCGGAGGGTTGCGGTGTTACGCCAGGAGCCATGTCGCACCAACCACCACCAACACAAATTTTGAACTCAACTTAAACAGTGCCCTTTCCGGAACAAGATATTCGCGCTTTCTGATGCGCAACAGGGTCAGTCCCGCCATTGCCATTGCGCCGCGTGCATAGCTGTGTCTGATCCATGTCATTTTTTTTTTCCACAGGACGGTATCCACCTAGCTTATAATCCGAGCGTATAGTAGCTCTAAAGCTTGTTGCACGCGTTTTAGAGTAACAGACACGAGGATACATGAGGTAAAGGTGAATTAGAATTCTACCCTTGTTGAGTTCAAGTTCAGATCATTTTTGAACGTGCGGTCTACCTCTGTCACTGCGTGCAGTGCGGTCGTCCGGGATCTACGTATCTAACTAGACCTTTTTGGTCAGGCCAGAATTTCCAGTTTGGAGTGTATTATTCAGTCACACCGGTCGGAAACTGAGAAGCTGGGACGTATAAGAGCCGATACGGAGGGAATGGCACCCAACTGCATCTTATCTCAACTTTCTGAACTTGACGTACTTCAACTATGCGAAACGATTCGTGCGTTCTATTTGCAATAGAAACGCCCTTGCTGATCAGTGTGCCTAGGACTAGGTGCTCTGGCTGTCCGCAGTGTGTCTGGCAAGCTCCGGAGTGGCGCGAGGCTGACAATGCCACCACCGGAAAGTTTGTCGATGCTGTTCCACGTGTTCGTTCCCTTACTGAGGATTTCCTAGTATTGATCCCAGTGTTCTCGCCCAGCCTTATGAAGGGCCCCCCGGGCCTGCGGTCGAGCTTCCTGTCACTGAGGAAGATGATTGTACCACGCTTTCTCAAGTTGTCTCTCGGTTCGTTCCCGAGCCTCTCATTCCATTTCGACCGTGTTCATTCCCTCGCTAATGATTTCCTCAGCCCGGGTGTCTCCGTTCAATCTAATGGATGGCTGTCCACGGTGGGCCCTCCTGTTGCTTGTCGGCAAGATAACGATAGGTCGCTGGCCTCGTTTCCCAACGTCGCTGCCTCTGAGTTAGTGTACCTTTTCATTTCATTCAGCCACTTCTCACTTTCGCAGGGATATTGGTCGTGCGGCAGGTGCATCGTGCTATTCAAATGCGTGGAATGCAGGCACGTTCCCCGGACAACAGACTTTTCAAGGGCGTGATTCCTCTAGTATCGCACACCTGCGACTCTGGCGGCCTTTCCTTGAAGTCCCTGCTCATACACGCTACGTGTCACCCACCTCTGTCACTGTCACGCACCCCAATAGAAGTCAAGTCCCGCCCGGAATGACATATCTTTTTGGTCCGAATGTACCGTGGCCACCGCGTAACGACTGCCATGCTGTACAGGGAGCGCCAACCGCACAGCCCAACCTTCTCTACGACCTATCAGCAACAGCACCAACAAACTATATCTCGTACCCATTAGCTGCTTTGCCGCACACTCCAGATATTGACGGTAGTTCGACCAGTCGATCCCCCCTCACAGACGCAGGTAGTGCCTATACTCCAATCACGTTTGCGGGCTCTGTGTCGGAGCAGCAGGTTCCCTCTGCATCAGCACCCAATCACCACCAACGTGCACCCCATGTGCGTCCCACACATGTGACGTGTTATAAATGCCAGAAAACGATGCGTAGACAATCACTCAAAAGACACGAACGGGAAGTTCACGATCACATCAGGCGGCCTAAGCCAAGGGATCACCGCGAGACCCTGGCGTCACGGCAAGAGTTTGATCGAAAGCGCATGTGATCATGATGTTAAGCAAGTTCGCAATAATGCACCGTTGTGTCGTTTATTAATGTTCCGCACAGGTATACGTTTTCCCCTGGAACAGGCTTCCCCCGTACGTGTTTGATATGATTTTAGTATACCCACACGTGGTGTAGAGTACGATTTACTCATTAATATCAACCGGTGTATCCATAATAGCGAAATAATCGTGTTCTTCGCATGTTTGCGTACCTCCAAAACGGGTTAGAGTTTCATCGACGGGGGCGAACATCTTGAAAGACCCTTGGTCACATTCATGATACAAAATATACAAACAATTGTCAGCGAGTTGGATAGTCCCTTGTATCCTTGTTCAAGATAGTGCAAGGCCGGTCCAGGTGGCTACCGCACCAAACACCACGCCGCCAGCGACCGCTCTTAATTTCCCGCCTTTGCCCTCGACCCTCTTGCTCCTCTTTTCCTCCTCGAGGAACTTGGCGGCGAGCAGATCAATGGCTTCCTCGTCGGTGCCAAGAACGACCCACTTGTGATCGTCCGGCCTGCCTGGCAGCACACGGACATGGAAACCCACACTCTCCGCCTCGCCCCGCACGCTGTCCAGATCCAAGATGGGAATGGAGACCAACGTTGCGGGTGCGGTGGCAGAGGAGTGAGTGAGCTGTTGCAAGAACAAAGAGCGCTGCTCAAAGCTCATAGATCGACAAAGTGGTCTCGCTTTTTTGGCGTCAGAATCAGGATCGGGTTCTGGGAGTAAATAGATCGTGTCGTTCATGTTGAGAGCCGAGCCACCGATATGGTTGTCTGAGACCGGCTCGGTAACGTTGGTCAGACTGGTAGTCGGAGTGGGGGTAGAAAGCGTGCCAGGCATGCGACGAGACAGCCCGGGGGTGGGCTGCGTGCTGTCTCCCCGCGGTTCTTTCACGAGTGCCTGTGCGGGTTCTTCCGGTCCTTCCGCTGCTCCCCCCTCCTCTCTGCCGGCATCGACGAGCGTCTTGCGCCACTTGAGAACATGTGCCACCTTGTCCTTCGGGGACACGTCGTCGCTAATCATGCCAGGCTGAAGGAGCTGCTCTACCAATTGCGTGTTCGTCGGACTGAGAGACGCCAGGGTCTGCTCCGGGACGAGCGCGAATCGTACGGATAACCTGCGTTGCAGCTTCGTTTCGTTTCGTGCCACGTCAGACGCGCGTCTGTTCTCAGCCTCTGTTGTGGGACTGACGATGTGAAGCGAAGAGAGCTCTTCAGATATGACATCATCGGCTGCGGCAGGGGTGAGTTGGGCCGCTCTGGAAAAGGGTTTTCTGGTGGAAGGGGAGGCAGGGGTTGAGTCTGATGCGTCGACGTAGGGACATCCGGAACGAGGGTGTCCTGCGCGGGGACGGTGGCATTTCGTGCAATGGGGCGTGCGACGCGTACTACATGTGCTAGGAGGCGTTGGTAGACCGTCTGTACTCACACGTGGCTTGGCGGGTGTAGATGGCGCGGAGGAACGAGTGAGTGGAGGCATCTCGAATTGGTGGTCAAACGCAACGTTTGTAGACTGAGCGTGCGGCCACTTGTGCCAGGGGGTTTTCTCAATGGACGCGTTCAAAGAATAGTACGGTCGTCATGACAACGACTTAGACTATGAGCTGATTAGATCATAATCTTATCTCTCACTGGCATAAAACGCGTCTCCGTTGGCAGTGATACCGACGAGGCAAATGTGACGGAGTGTCATATCAGTCGTGATTAATCCTGATTATCGAAACTTGAATGGGGGTACAAGGAACGATCAGTCTGTCCAACACGAGATCTCACAAAGCGCCACGACATGCCAGGTCGACAGTTCCGGGATCATCATGCCTGAGTCCCGTATTCTATTTGCACGTTCGTAATCCGGAGGAAGAAATTAATGTGAATCTGTTCATGTTAGCGATGCTGTCATATGTGGTAGGTGCATATTTTTTGGGTACCTCACCAAATGCATAACAAACTGGCGTCGAGGGTCCAAGCCTTTTCATTTGGCCCAGAAAAATGAACCAAAATTCGTCGGTCAAACATGTGCGGGGGGGAGTTGACCGCAAGGCCCCTCGAAAATGGCGAAATGACATATGCTGTGACAGCCTACCGGAATTGACGTCCGTTTACCCATAACTGTTATATTGTCACGACGTTCCGAAATCGCTCAATCTCCTCTGCTATAGCTCCGTGTATATCAGTGTTTGACAAGCGACACCTAGCAAAGTTTGCCGAATGAGACATGGAGCTGATAAACATTACCGCATCATTGTGATTGCAGAGCTTCGCAGACCTGATCTCATGATGCTTCCATGTCGTCCCACGAACCACAGGGCTCGATCGCAAATTCAATACTTACTCTCTACGACGTTGAACGCGATGTCACGGAACCGATTTTGCGCGAGGCACAGGGGGATTATTGAAGGTAGGATGATGGTGCACAATACACACCACAAGCGTCCGGCAGCCGTCGCTTGTCCAGAGACAGCGCGGTGGAATCATCGTGCCTGTATTCGGACGAAGTTGCGTGGACGATTCTGTCAAACCGATAGACGAGTGCAGAGGTAAAATTAACACACATCGCAAGTAACTGAAACAAGGGATACAACGTTGCCACCCAAATCGAGCTGCTCCGCCCCTAAACAGAAACCCTTCCGTGTCAATCATCGTATCTGTCTTTGTCCCTGCCCCTGGGCAATGCGGAACGCAATGAATCTCGTTCGGGAGTACGACTCCTCGCACGAATGTGTCGACCGTCTTGGGAGTGATACCGGGGTGACCGTGAGCGCCGCCGATCTCGCCACCGGCCTGAGTCCCTGTCAGGCGTATCTCGTTGGCTTTCCCGTGCCGACTCCTGCTTCCCAAGGCTCTTCAACAAACTTTCCACCCCCTTCACTCCCTCTGACTTGGTCTTTTCCTTCCTTGACTTCTTTTCTCGTTTCCGTTCTTTTCTTGCGCGACGCTCTTCTGGTGTCTCGTTCTTGTGTTTGTCCTTTTTGGATTTCTTTGACTTTTGAAGTGCTTTCATCTCCTTGCGTTGTGCCAACAGATAATCTCTCATTGGATCTTCGGGGTCGATGGAGAATGTAGATGATGCATCTGAATCAGAGGCTGGTGCATCATCTGACCAACGACTCTCGTCAGCAACGCGTAACCGGACAAAGGACATTGACGTACCCATGATCATCTCCGGTTTCGCATTCAGACTTTGTTCCTCCGGTTCCGCCCATTCACCATCTTCACCCTTTAGCTTGGGTTGCTTGTAGTTCTTGACATGATCAACGCGCAAAGTTCTTTCAAGAACCTTGGCGCCGTTGAGATTGTCAACCGCTAAGATGGTGGATCTCTGGTCTTCGTACATGAGGAAACCGAACCCCCTCGGTTTTCCCGTTGACTTGTCGCGAGGGAGATTCACGTCCATAACTTCCCCGTACCTGTCAAAGTTGGTACCATGTGTTGTGAACAAGAGGGAGGTTGGACCCACTGGGAGAATATAGTGATTACATCGCCTTCCGTGAGGTCATGGTGAAGACCACCCACGAAGATATAAGCAGAGTCTATACCATACAGTTGAGCATTCGTTACGCCTGACCCTTTGATGGCTCACCCTTGTATTCGTCATGCCATGAAGCGGTAGAACCTAGCTGCAGCTCGCGCTCGTTAATCTTGTTGATTTCCCGTACGACACTAAGGCCCAGCGGTCAATTCCCAGTAAGATGTCGTTGGCAAACGAAACCTACTTCATGGTGTCTACAGTCCTAGCCAGAGTGTTGTTTCTCACGCCGTTGACTGATCCGTCGAACAAAATTTGTCGATAATCTTTCGTGCACACGGCATCGAGAACACCATGGCTTCGTTCTCCCTACCACCCATTCATGACAATCCAGATGGCGGATGGGGGCCCTCGCCATCCAACATCCCCGAGCAATTCAAGTTTAAGGACATTCCGTATGCGCCTTACTCGAAATCGGACAAACTAGGCCGGTTCGCAGACTGGAACGACACCACGAACGAAAACCGCCAGACTGCCGTTGGCCTTCCGAATACCCGCGACACGCGCGGTGCGACAGGGAGATCGAAGAGGGAAGGTACTCAAGCGTTTGGTAGTGGCACTGCGAGCGCGTTTGCGTACTTTCACGTTGAGGATGAATCGAGCTTTTCCTTGGTTGACAACAAGGCTGCGCCTCCCCGTCGCGGGGGATTCACGAGGGGAAGAGCATCTGGGCGGGGTGCTATCGCTGCGAGGGGTGCTCAAAGAGGTACTCGTGGTGGTGCTGCGAACTCGCGAGGAGCCGCTCAGCGCGGTGGCCGCAGGGGCTGGAGAGACTGGGAGAAAGTACACCTGATTCCTTTGTTGAACGTATCCGGCATCGCTGACATTTTTGCCTTCAGACTAATCGCACTCGTGAATCCTCTGTCGCCATCTCACCCCAGTGGTCAATGCTGGAAGAGATCGAGTTCCATCGCTTGGCCAAACTCAAGTTAGATGTGGATGACGCAGAAGACATGTCAGTGAGCTATTGTATAGCCCCTGGGTGGTCACTAAATTCTCGTCCGAAAGTGATACATACGGACGCGTATTTGCCTATGATAAATCTTACGATCGTGTGACGACCAAAACCGAACGACCTCTTCAGCTCGTGGATCGCATCAAATACAACACTACTACGTCAGACGACCCAGTCATCCAACAAGTATGTATGCGCTCAGTTGCCCGATCAAAAAAAATCTCAACTTTCTTGTGTAGCTTGTAGCGAAAAATACAGCAACGGTCTATGCTACTGATGTCATCCTTTCTGTACTTATGTGTGCCCCTCGGTCGGTGTATCCATGGGACATCGTCATCCTCCGTGAGGGCAACAACCTCTTTTTTGACAAACGCGATGGCGGCCCGTTCGACACGGTCACCGTGAACGAAAACGCCTCCGATCCTCCCCAGGATCCCGCACCTCCCAATCCCAACAACCCAACCGACAAAGCCGCCGTCCTCGATGCGCCCTCGATCAACTCCGCCACATCTCTCTCCCTCGAGGCGACCTACATCAACCAGAATTTCGGATTCCAGTCCGTTCAAGAAAACGCTACCGCGGACTTTGCTCACCCGAACCCATTCTATGGTCCGGAGGAAACCGAACCGCTCGCGTCGTGCGGGTACCGGTACCGTGTTTTCGACCTCGGTGTGACGGAAGACGAGGACCTCAAAATCTGTGTGCGTACTGAGGTCGACGCATACGTGCCTGGTACCGGAAGTCCCGCAGACGGTCATGGCCTCGTGACGATTCGGGCCCTGAACGAGTTCGACCCCCGTGCGCAGGGTGCAGGCGGCGCCCAAGATTGGCGATCCAAGCTGGACTCTCAGCGCGGTGCGGTCGTTGCAACGGAGATGAAAAATAACAGCTGCAAGCTGGCAAAGTGGACAGTTCAAAGTGTATTGGCAGGTGCTGATATCATGAAAATAGGGTGCGTGTCTGTACACAGAAACATTTGCCCCTGTCCTCCATGTGCCTTTGAGTGGCGCGGTCATGCTAACTGACTGCATGATTGTCCTGATGGCAGATACACCTCGCGCGTCAATCCCAAGGATAACACCCGACACGTCATTCTGAGCACCGCTTCGATGCGTCCGACGGACTTTGCCAGCCAGCTTAACGTGTCCGTTTCCAATGGTTGGGGGATCGTCAGGACCATCACGGACTTGTGCATGAAGATGCCCGAGGGCAAGTACGTACTCGTCAAGGATCCTAACAAGGTAATACACAATCACTGTGAGATATATGCTGCTGACATTGATTCGCTAGTCCGTGATACGACTGTACTCGGTTCCCATGACAGCCTTTGTGACTGAAGATGAAGAGGGAGAGGCCTTTGAGGGTGAAGATCCAGAGTCGGCACCGCAGTGATGTATTTCCGCTGCAACGTGTCTAGTAAACTGTCGTGGTCGAACCATATGGATGGTACTAAAAAAGAACCCTTTTGACAGAAAACGTGTTCAACTGCTCCCTTATCCGACATGCAAAAGCATCTCGACAGCAGCCTCAATGTTGGGACTGGTGATATGGCATGTTAGCTCAAAGGCATCAACGGATGTTGATCACTCGGTACCCACGTTCGTTGCAGCGCCCTGGTTATCATTTCCCTTGATTCATCGGGGAACATTGCAGCAAGCTGCGAGATTTCATTTTCGCTCGGGGTCCGTATTCTAGCGGGATCTTGTGTTCTGCCGGTTAGCTCGTTCACCCACTCGCGCACGACGCTCCCCGCCTCTCCCTGCCCCTGAGATGGTGCACCATCTGTCTGACTGATTGACACAGAGGGTCGGGCAGTCGTGACGACTTCCTCATTGACAGATTCTCCAGTAGGTTCCGGCTGTTCGGGACGCGCCCGATTGAGACGACGCGGCAAACGGGGATCAGCCACTAAAGGTAACAAGAACCGTGTAGAGAATCGGATGATCGCTGGCGAAACACGCCATTTTTTGATGTTAATAACCTCCGAGCGATATATGAAGCCGACTAGCAATCCGAGGCAAGCGGCTGTCAGTGATCCTGGCAGACGCCCTAGCACAAGCTGTTATCGCGTCAATCAGTGGAAAAGACGTGGCGTCAATAGTCTAGGGAAAGGATTGATGAAAAACTCGCCTGAAACGCCAAAACATAGGTGAATGATTTATTGCTCAGCGGGACACCAAAAATTCGAAAGTGATATGCAGGCGGAACTAATCGGTACCACTGATAAAGTATGCTGAACACTAGTGCCATTGGTCCAGGGGGAATATGATTGATCCCGATGCGGTGAAACAAGATGAGTGATGAAAACTCGAGGATGGTTGACATCAACGTAGAGATGATGAGGAAGGACTTGTGGTTGGCACGAACAGTTGGGAATCAGTCTCGAGACATCTTTTTTTCGTTCGAGAGCATGGTAACGCACTGCAAACTTGACGCTCCCGAATTGACGTTCAATGTTGACACCGACCCCATACAGGAGGAGTTCGGCGAGGAGCAAGTCACTTGAGCTCGAGAATGCGAGATGGTGGGTAGCGAGGCGCCAATACTGTACAGGGGAATTGCTGTTTTTAGCTCAACTGCGCCTTCGGGTGTTGCAAGGAAACATACCTGATGATGGCGCGAAATGTGAGGGACGAGCTGCAAGAGTACGCGGTTTTTGAGAAACGAAGTCAAATGGTCAATTGAAGATACGGACCTGCAAATGAAAATAATGCTTGATGTCGAGTATCCCACACGCAATGGATGTCAAAGCATATCCCATCATGAGTCCTGGAGGCCATGACATGCACTGTGAGCAGGAACCTGGGTTGCGAATGCACAAAGACTGGACCTTTCGTGACTAAAGCGTGTTCGAAGGACATGGTGTGCAGTCAGATACCCTCGGGTTGCCTAGCTTTCGAAGGACTATAGCTAGGAAATGTAATGGGATTGAACACGTCCAACACTGGCAGGCGGACGATCCTGCCACGCAGTTTGCAATATTGCGTGGCTGTGACGTCGCACCGTTCTCACGGACATCCATGAAGTCATCATATTCAACACCTGACATCGTGCCAGTCGGTCTCCGTTGCAAAATGGTCAGCGTTGCTAGAACTCTACAGGGCTGCTTCGAATTCTTGCAATCAACTCACCATATTTTATCGACCCTCCCACAGAGTTCGCAACAACTGGGGCATCGCATCGATGTCCTCACGCGGGTCTTCGACCCACAAGTAAGTAAAAAAAGTTTCAACTACATAGATGCCGTCGCAGATCGGATTCTCTGACCTGAACGCGACCTTATCAACCCTTTTTGCATCTCTCTCTCCGCGCCGAGTCACATGTGTGGAGTTTTAGGAGAATGCTGAGTAGCAGGTTTGTCGTACATTGCTGAGGTATTGGTATCGTCCATGCGAGGCTTTGCGGTTTTCTATCGACCGGCCGCAGCCATTCAAATTCATGGGCTGTCTCCACACATCAGTGGCACGAACAAGGTTGAGTTAGTTCACCGGCGGAATCCAACGTGAGTACACATCGCCGCCACGACTTACGAACACTCCACTATTAGGTGCGCGTATATTCCCGAACCCCCTTTGCCACTTAGCTTGTCTATTCACGCTCCCATTTTCCCCACGACATGCTTCTGTTGTTCCGCCTTATTCAGCCGAAAAATATTTTCGATTAGATTGACTATCCGCTTGGGGGTATGCCTTCTCAGCTTCTTGTGCGACGCTCTGCCCAGGGTGGGATCAAGGACGTGCTTCTAGCTTTGGCGAAGGCATCTTCTCTTATTCAGCGACTCAAGTGTATGTACTCGGAGACACCTCGGCTCCGAGTAGGTCGCCTTCCTTTTGTAGCCTTGGCAGGATAAGTACTCAGGGTATGGTGCAAGGGCCAACACGTCCCCCGTCGGCGGTGGGTTAAACATGTAACCTGCGAGGTACAGTTGTCAGGCGTGCGCGGATGATGCGGCGAGCACTGTATGGCGGCGTCGTATGCTTCCGTTCTTATCCTGGTACGATGGCAACTAACAGTAGCTGTCGACGGTCAAACATGGAAAGAGGTTCACCACAGGTTTTTAGGTGCGCGTTTATCGTCGTGGAAAGCATTGTATGGCAATATTGGGTGGTCTAACTTTTGTCTTACCACTAGGCCATCGCAGTGGCCCGCCCGCCGACACCCGGTTAAATATAGGAAGCCACTCGACACAGTTCCCAGGTATATAAGTGACGAACGCGATATTGTCCCCACCGCTCCACCCGACGCAGGGCCCCAACGACACTACCTGCCAGAGCGTGCGCGGATGACGCAGCAAGCACTCGCATTGTCCCCAGCACCCATCCTGGCACAAGGGCTGACAATAACGATCTTGTCGCCAACACCCATCCCGTTGGTGCTCGATCAGCATGGAAAGCTGTTCGACAAATTTTCCAGACGCGTGGAACGTTCACAGATGACTGGCTCTCACTAGATCACAATTTCGTATGTCACAGCTTTCATCCTGACAATGTCACTTGGCTTTCACGGGCTACTTGCGGACGTTAACATTCTGTCCATCTTCTACTCGCACCTGCAAGTGAACCCTGTGGCAGAACTTGTATGTCCCGTTAGAGCGCCATGCCTTGAGAGCCCAGCATTGGCGAGTGACGCCTGCCACTCGCCAGCGGCCGTACTTGTTAACGGGTTCGCAACGACCATGAGCCCAGAACACGTCCACACCACAGTGAACCGAATCCTATCAAACAAAGATGATCGATGATCGCGGGAGTCTGGCCGCCGCATCACGCGCACGTGCAGGCTATGTGGCGCTGTTATGTCACTGTCCAACACTAGTATAGTACTGTACTGCACTGCACGGTCTTAGCATCTAATAGCTGCTTCTTCTCTTATCTAAATGAGCAACGTACGTGTGCCATCTTACCCATCAGGCAGTGCACTTGATGCTGATGCCCCGAAGTTTCGAGCCATCCGACGCCTATGGTGTCGATGCCAGTGATCCCGAGAAGAACAGAATCGAGACAGCTTTGTGCACCGATCGATGGCGGCCGGCTTTGGCTGTGTGGATCTCAGAGAGGGTTAGGGTACGGCGCTCCTCCGTCATCCATCACGAACCCACTGAGCGTCAAAGTAGTGCACTCGCGTGAACTGTTTCCCCAGCGACCTGTACGACACCGTGATCCCATCCCCACTTCACAACCTGCCATCTGGGAGTGAGCAAATGCAGTGACTGCACTGCCAAGGCCAAATGCCGTCCCACTCAGCTGACCTCTCCCTCCGTACTTGGTACCCTGGTTATCAAATCTAACCCATCGGATCTCATACGGCGTCTGGCCCAGTGTCAACCCAAAAGCCTCCGTAAACGGAACCTCTCTTGCTCCTTCAATGCCCTCCGCCCGCGGATGCATTCAATATCGTTATCAAATAGGCAAGTCGGGTCAACAGTTGAGGGAGAAATGCAAAAAATAGCTCTGAAAGGTACCGTCGTCATGCGGACTCACTGCGAGCGCGCGGGGCATTCGATATTTGGGACGGTATTGGTGGAGGCGGTGGGAAGACCAACGGAATTCCTAACCCGTCTGTGTCGTTTTCATCGATCAAACGGACTATCTTGCATGACTCTACACTCGGCGCTTCATGGGTTCTACAGCAACTCGGCGGAATTTCTATCCATGTACATGATCTGAATCAACGCACGAAATGAATCGTACGACATGAAAGGACCGCATTCTGCGGCGAGAACCGCGCGCGTCGGCATTGGATATCTAGATAAGTTGCGTGCGTACGTGTGTGGGTAGCCAATGGATTCGTTCCGGCCACTTGACAAGTCACGAACAAGGTTCCCGCCAAAAGTCCACCTTGTTTCTTCTTTGAACCTATGGGTCCTGGGATGCACAGAACCGTTTTAGGTACGCTCTGAGACCGTTCTAGTGATCACATGGGAGTCCAGAGTTTTGGAAATGCGGTCGGTGCCTGACGCCTTTATAATTGGGCCTTCCTGCACCACAACCTCCGTGGATTGCGTAGGACGTTGGAGTCATTACCATTCTTCGGATCCTTTGACTTTTTGAAAATAAGTACACTGCTATACTGGAAACGGAGCCTGGGCAGTGAAATAAGATTTGCGGACTTGAGGCGTTCGTGAGTGACGTGTCCGAGTATGAGTGGCGTGTTGCACCGCTGACAGATTCAGAAGCGTGCTAGCACACGTTCACGGTTTGGTAAAATTGGAGCGAGGTGTGGCGTTGGCGCAAAGAACCCCGAGTTCAACACTGCAACGAACTTTGAGGGGGCGAAGAAGCAAGCTCAGGGACGCCCCTTTTACCAGTGCTGGGCGTTTGGCGGATACCAAGATTTTAATGACCATGGTGGTACCCTCGTGGCTGCGGTGGGACCGCACTTTCATATTGATCATCGATTGATCGCACAGACTCGTTGTCACCTTGTATGTAGTAAAACTAAATGCGCATAGAGGATACGCCGATCAATGAATACATATGTACCTGGCGAGGGGTAGCACTATAGCACAAGAAAGACGGCACGAGTCGACGGGGACACTGTCGCTCGTGTGATACAGTAAGCCAATATTATCAGTGTTTTGCTCCCGATTCAAGGGAAGTCAAGGTTGACGTTCGTGTCTATCGCACGAACGCGAATGGCACTCTCCTCACGATTTCTTGTTGGATACCGTGAGAGGAGAGACTGCGGAAGAGAAGAGGCTATGTCCTGGGCGTTTAAAACTGCCGCCAGTGAAATGGGGTCTCGGCCAGTGATTGCGTTTCCACCGAAGGTCGCAATTGAGGCATTTCGTGTTGCAGCGGATTGATGGGAGGACGGCGGAAGTGGGCCTGGTGAATATGGGGAAAACGTACATATGGGACAGGGTCGAAAGGAGACAATCTCTTCCCAATACGGTGACGGTGTCCTCCCGGGCGGTACCATTGCGGTGCATTTTCATCAAGGCTTAGCGTCTTTGCAGCAGCGGAGTGTCGAAATGTTGGGAAGCTAAAGGGGGCATCTCAGTGAAATATTGGTCTGCTTAAAGTTCGAGACGGTCAAAGTGCTGGACGAGAACCGAAAAATGCAACCTAAACCGTTGAAAAATAGCGCATCCTATCCTGAGAACGCCGAGTACTCCAAGGAACCGTACCTTGACCAGTGGTTACCTATGATACAACAATCAGCAACGAAGAGACGTGAGATCTCTGAAACCAAATCGTTTCATTGGCTAGCCCAGATGGGATTCCGACTACGTAAGGCAACAAACGAAAAACTTTGACCAAGCCAGCGTGCGGCCTAGTCGGGGCACGGCGATATCATCTTAACAACGAAGGATATTTGTGCGTGGTAGAACCAGAAGACGCAACGACATCACGAACGAGCTATAATCGTTGTTTATCCGTGACAAGTGAATTGGACGATCCACTCGGAGTCGGAGACAACAGAGTACCGTGACTAGTTGCATCCCAACATGGCACCGGAATGATGATGCTGGGAAATGCCACTAAGTTGTGAAACAGGTCCCAACCTCAGAAGCTTCATTCCACCAAAGACGAGGCTGATTGAGAGTGCGAGGCTCGCAATATAAGACTAAAAGCGATTCATTTAACTTGGTAAGAGCTTATTAAGAAAACGAGATCTTGCTGACTCATTATCGCGGAGATTGAATCCACTTTGGGTTGCCGATAGGTGCCGGGCTCAACGGTTTCAAGCCCATTGTCGTTCACGACGATGAGTACCCCTTCTGTTCAAAATTTAGAGGAGGCCGCCGCGATCGCATCCGAGTTCATCGCTAGTGGGTAATTTCTGGTCTTTCTTTGTCCACGGCCATGCTGAACAACCACAGCCCTCGAAAACATTCCGAGCGAGATCCAATTCCTTTTACAAGAGCTGCGCACGAAGGAGACCCAATCGCAAGGCATGTCTTATTGTTCATTTCCAGCATTCTCTCAGCTTACATCGTCCAGAACTACAACAAGAAATCGCCAAGGACAGTCACAAATTCATCCGTCATGCGCTCCGCACCGATGCCGAGGTGGCTGGCAAGGACAAGCCATCACCGCCACTGCCCACCGAGAAAATAGCAGAGGCAAAACGACGTCTGTGTACGATTGCAGATGAAAAGATCGCGCTGGCTGAGAGAATCGTTGAGTTACTGTCTCGGAAACGTTCGCGTTTGGATTACGATCTCGGGCGTGTGCTGATACTGCAGGGGGAGCCTGACCCTGCTGCTGTCGTCGCAGGTGCTGCGCCCCTTATGTCCGCAGGGGCAGGCGGGGCTTCGGCGGGGTCGGGGTACGTTCTTGGAGGAAGGAACCCTGCTGCGCACTTCAACGAGAGTCTTCGTAACGCCCTTTCTGTGGCGGCCCTTCCTTCACCAGCTACTGGCGGCGGTGCCTCTGCTGGCGGTAGAACGAGCGGTACAGAAGAGAGCGCACACAAGAGTACGTGACTTCCATGTCTTCTGTGACACACTCTGTGACACACTGACACGTTTGGTGCAGAACGTAAGCTCACTGCGACACAGGGCTCTATCAAACTACCCTCTCCCGCACCGTCGTTGTACGTCCCGGCTTCTGGTCGTGGTCGACGTAAGAAGCGCGGCGTTTCATCCGAAGTTGACGAGATGGACTTCGACTTTGGCGAAGAAACTCAGGCTGCTGAAGAAGGTGAAGGGGACGAGGAAGGGGACGATGGCGATGACAAGGAATTGTATTGTTTCTGCCAGAAACTCAGCTACGGCGAGATGATTGCATGTGATAACCCTGACTGTCCCTACCAATGGGTGGGTAATTACCCTCTGGCTCTTCTCCATGCATTATTACCCCATGGATTCATGCTAATCGTGTTGTATATAGTTCCACCTCCCATGCGTAAACCTGAAGCAGCCGCTTCCGGAACGTTGGTTCTGTGCGGAATGTACCAAGCGCGGTATGGGCGCACCTGCCACAACCGGCACTGCCCGCAAAGGACGGAAAAAGTAGTCTGTCGTGCATTTGGCACTTTGACGCCGCACCTCGTACGTCGCATGCAGCGTTTCCCATCCCTACCGGACTGGTTCGTGATCGTACATATTTATCTTGACGCGTTGACGTCGAAGTGACACGGTCAGTTGGCCGTTTTCGGGAAACCCAGGAGTTGGTCTGATGTCAAGTATCCCCGTTGCTTCAATCACAGGCTAACATCTGATTCCTGGTCTGGCCCCGTACGAAACGCATGTGCGCATGAACTGATGATGCTGGGGGGACGTCCTCCGATTAGCACAGCCATTGATCGTCTCTATTTCCTCATGGCCATACCTGCAAATACGCGGTCATAAATGTTCTTAACCCCTATTAGTATACTTCTGATCGATCCCAATGAATGTATACACGTCTTGCTCCGACGAGCAATCGTAATCGTGTGGTTATCCTAGTCTTCGACGAGCACCTCGCCGTCGCACACTGTGTACCGGCCCGAAATAAGGACGCGGTGACCTGAAGAATTCACCCTTTGTGGATTTGCCCGTGTCAGTTGTGCACCACTGGCACTGTGGGGCGGCGTTTCGTAAGCTCCAAAAGTATCTTGCTCTTTGTAAACCATCCGGAATTCCTCGTAATATGCCTTCCCTGCGACGAGTGTGCCGTATTCTAATTTGAATTCATAATACTCTTTTTGTTTCAGCGTTTTATAGACACCGAATATGGAAGCAAGGCCCGGTCAAGGCCCGGGGCGCGTAAGCCCTCATCTGAGAATTGGTCGTCGAGCGGGACTGACCCGACTCGGCGGAGCTCGTTCCTTGACCTTTTTTTCCGGTGGGTGATTTTACAAAAAGGTAATGACGACTATGCATATATGCATAAATGACGTGGGCGGCGTACATGGCTCCAACAGCGAGCGAGAGCCGTCGGATCCCGATCCTCGCGGAGGGCGGTCCGGGTCATATGAAGCCGCAAACTGGCAAGCTCCACCGGTCCAACTCGCTCATTCACAATGCTGGGACGCCCATTTTTCATTTTATTCATTCATCTTTTTCGTCTGCGTTGCGACTTACCCTGTATGATGGCACCTGCCAAGTATGCTTCGGAATCGGACTTGCCAGTGCGGGCCAGTTCGGGCCGAGAGAGAATTGGACTGTAGGACCGGGGATCGGACAACTTGAAGGGGGACCCACAGATGTCAACGTACGTGGGTGCGTGGCTATCTCTGTGTACGCGATGAGAGCTGGCTTACGCTCGCAGGTAACACTGAGAAGTGCATGGATCGTCGTCCGGACCGATCGAGAGAGGCCAAGAGAGCCTCACGAAATACCTCTTCGTGGTGACGTGTGTACGTATACCTGTGTATATGGGCACGAGCGCCGTCGAATGCAACGGACGGGCGCAGGGCTTACGAACAACGCTCTTTTCGGGTCCAGGTCGGATCGTCGACCAAAGGTCCAATCATGGCGGCCATTCCGGAACGTGGACTCGCCACGAATCAAGTCACAAGACGAGTGGTGTCGTTATCCGGGGTTAGTGTTACCATCCTTGGAACACACCGCCCACCTGCGGGTTTGGATAATCACGATTGATAATGGACGTTAGATATGGATATGGGGTTCGATCAAATAATATGACCAGGTCCCGCCGCGCTGCCGGCGATATATAAATGTAGGGCACAGGGAACGGCACATTGAATGGAATGGACGTGCACTGCGTCGTCCAGGCGGCTGTCATGAATCATTAACTCGGTGGATTCAGTAGTCGATAACGGTCGTCGTACTGTGCACTCGGCGGAGGAGGAGAACAGATAAAGTCAGGTGAGCATCGAAACAACGTCATCCTATCTGCCGAAAGAATGCGTCGTTCGTCATGCTGACTGAATGACTGAACCGGGAACCCATCGAATGGAATCTGTCATTCGTAACCCCCCAAGGAAACCGGGGTGAAAGGGGGGGGCTAAATTTGAAGCTTTGAAAGCGTCCCGAAGACGTATGCAGTTTCGGAATGAGCTTCATAACGCGCATATATGAAACACAGGGGTCCAGGGACGCCGTCGGTGCACCGTTTTTCTTCGGTTTCGTCGCCGTGTGCCGCCTTGGTCTCCTTCGTTTACGAAGCTCTGCTTTTCATGGCCCACGCTCGAGCCATACGCGGTGAGTTGGCCAGTGTCACAAGACAAGCAGTGGGTGGCGCGGGCAGTCATCCAATTCGCTTCCTAGCCGTCCGCGGTAACGCCTCGCGAGGTCCCCCTATAGGTAAGTGAGTAGGCTAAAAGAATGCGATGCCGCTTTAATTGCTACCATTCCATAATAGTCTTCCTCGGACGTTGGATGGGACTGCCACAACGCTTAAAGGCGGTGTCGCATATCTACACTTTCGTTTCTGAATATGAGTAGTCTTAAAACCGTTACTAGGATTGTACGGGATGCCCTGAACTTGCAGTGGCTGGTGGACGTCGCTTGATCCCTTCATATTTTGTGTGTCCCTAGTACCCCTCCGGTTGACTGGAGGGTTCCGAAACACGAAACGGAGTTTGGTGAGAGTTTTTTCCTTCTTTTTATAGACTGTACGGTAGGCGCTTGGCGACCGACTGTGCAAGTGAAGAGAGGCAATTTAATAATACGTGTTATGAAGGGGGTCGAGCTCATTGCGCCGTGCCAGCAAGTCCCAGGGCTGTCCTCGTCATGAGACGAGCCGTTCGACATGACTGACCGCAATGGTGGAAACGGCTCCAAGGGCCAAGGCCACCACCACACAGCCGTAGCACATTTCGCGCGCGAGCATTAGCATGTCGCGTGTCTTTACTCGACCCGAGAACAATTTATGTTCAAAGCCCGGCTCCACCCTGGCTTTTCCATACTTGGACATGGCTTTGCGGCTTGCCAACGGCAACCCTGAGACAAGGTGCAAATGCGGTAAAATGTGAGACGAGCGATACGTCCCGCCCCTTGCGAGGGTGACGGCAGGCTTGGAGAGAAGCCCTGTTTTCAACCCAAACTTTGGCTCGTCATAGAAAAATAACGGTCAGGGCCCTCTCGCCACACGCATGACCCACACGCACGAGTGTCCATTAAAATAAACCACGCGGAATTTGAAACTTGGCGAATATGGGACAGTGGGCTATCGTGTGGCCTTGACCGCATGTATGGATGGATGGGCGTTTATGAACGAAGAAGTAGACAATGATGATAACGAAAAGGTACGGCAAAAGGAAGGAAAATGGGGAAAAGTGGTCAAGTCAGCAAGGACACATTGAAAGTTCGAATGGGAACGAGAGGACCGGTAACGTGCGAAAGGGGGTCGGGCATATTCGCAGTTCTCTCTTTCGCGGGCAAAGGGTGGTTGCTTCTTCGGAGGAGGGTGTGGGGGGCGTCGACGTGAAACACATTCGAGTAGTTGGAAATACGTCAGTGGCACGTTGCACGTTGAATGGAGAGAGGCGCAAATTGGGCAGACGTGGAAAGAATATGACAAGATAACGCAGCGACTAACGTTTTGGTCACGAATTGCAAACATGACGCCGTCTGCGCCCGCGAACGATCGGGATCTGAAACGGAGAGATGGGCCCAGGTGACCTCATAACTTGGCCACATGCCCTCTTTCAAAAGTAGCCAATGTAAACAAAAGCCAGACCGGCGCTGGAGCCGGGTCTTGCTGTGGAGAGACGATATGAAGAAGTGGTAGAACGACTTGTTAATCGGGAGTAGACCCTGGGACGGTGAATTGAATGGAATCCGGTTATCGTCGAGTACGGAGGTACCCCTGAGTCTCGCAAGTGTCACCCGAGGACTTTGCATTCTCCCTCCCGGGACCGCCTGCGTCGACTCAGACGAAACGGCGATTCCGTCTGGATCGTAGCGGAGGGGAGTGACACTTCCCGGGACACTTTGCCCAGGGGGTGTCAAATAAATATTGGCGCGTGCGCATGCATGTGGGTTGTTCCTGTTAGACAAGGATGAAACCGAGATTGGTAACACTATCCGACTCCTTTTCCAATATGCGCCACGGGTGTGTGAATACACGCGATTCTTCGTCAGCCCGCCGTCCTGTACAGCCAACCCACAGAAGCCGGACGAATTACGACAGGTGGCATACGATGGTGTGGTATGCCCTCCCAGTCGGACGTTCGAGAGGGCCCATCGAAGACCATCGAAGCACGAAACACAAATACGCTGGAATAGCGGAATCGGAAGTCCCGATGGGCTTGGCACCGCGTTCAACGCTCGAAAAGGACAAGGAGGAGAAGTCACTTTGCTGTATTTGCAATCCCCACCGATGTGGTCGTTTTTGTAAAAAGAACAAGAAATACCCCAGCCGGCGTGCGCTCGCCATCTTCGAA
The DNA here is from genome assembly GCA_038090475.1 of Wakefieldia striispora. NCBI lineage: Eukaryota > Fungi > Basidiomycota > Agaricomycetes > Agaricales > Hymenogastraceae > Wakefieldia > Wakefieldia striispora. The sequence goes on along the minus strand of JBBPMU010000178.1, from coordinate 23,725 downwards.
CCTGGGACGCGCGTTCCTCCTACCCCATCCATGCAACCTTCCAAATACGCTCAACCTCTCGCCAGATTCTTTCACCGTCCACGTCAAACCGGCCTTCCTGCGCGGAACAGCCTCCATTGCCACGGGACTTACCGAGCACGACCTCTGAGAGGTGCGCATGCCATGTTGTGAAATAACCTTCAAGGGGGGGAACGTGGTGTGGAGGATAGCCAATCTTGGTCTGTCTCCCTCCCGTGGCGAAAGGGCCTAAGGCTTGAGAGACAGACTCGGCGGCAAGATAAGTCATCCACCGGCAAGGCCCGTTTTCAAATATGTCTTTCTTTTACCATGCTAGTGCGTCACTCCGGTATTTCGCAGAACGTCAGTTCGCTCCCGTACACATGTTGTTTTGGGATACCATGTGGTATTCATTTCTCATATCATTGGCCATGCCCGACTGTCCTTTTACACACTCGAACGCCATATTAGCGGTCGAAAGGAAGAGAGTGGGTCTCGGTCCTCGGTGAGATGCACGTTCCGGTGGCTACTCAATTCGACGTCGTGGGTTCATTATCCCCGCGTCGGTAATGACGATGGAAGCCACCGGTGCATCGCGGTGGATTGAGCGAGGTGGATGGGATTGACAGAGAGCGGTGATGGGGACAGCGACGGACGGAGATCAAGCTGGAAACGCTTCTCGTGTAGCTGATGAAGGCACGGCATTCATGGTGGATTGTATGGACTGGTCGCCAATGCTCGGTAGTGATGATCAAGTATGTTTGGGGCTTAGTGTGAGCGATGCCGTGCTTCGATGGGAAGTGGCGAAGGGTGGGTGATCCTCATCAGGTCGGTTTCACGCTGGCGGTTGAGGAGCTAACAGAGGTTTCGAATAGACACGTGCGAATCACATTGACATCGAGGCACGGCGTTTGAGCTGTGTGGTACAGGATCCACCGGTAAGAGGACCTAGGAAAGAAGGGAAGGACAATCCAGGGGAATTCTCAACAAGCCGTATCTCGTCATTTCATTATGAGACGAATGGTGGGACGGTACTGCGGAGATGGCGAACGTGCAAAAGGGATTTGAAATGTACGGATTCAGGAACCGGAAATACAAAAATTATTCGGTGGACAAGGTTGGTACAGCATCACAAGATCAAGGAGGAGAAAAGCCCGTGTCTGGGAAATCATGCAAGGGATATCTACGGCGATGAAGACAGGATGGCCGCGACGATGTTGCGATGTCGGAATCACGGACAGGAAATGTATGTACGGGAGAGAGGAGGATACCGAAAGCAGTGAGCACTGAGCATCACGGACGGGCACCGGCGTTGGCAGGGAAGCTGGCAGTGTTTTCTCGGACAGGAACGCAAAGGAGATATGAACAGTGAAGGGAGGTGAAGAAGTTCTATGATAATGTAGATGGATGATGTCGGGGATCGATCAAAGGAGCGGTAGGGGAGAGGGGGAGGTTGGACGGGGTGGCTGGGAAGGGATATGGAACGGAGGAGAGAGGGTGGGGATATGAGAAGGAAGATTCCATATATAGCAAGTGAGCAAGGATGGGCACAGCATGGCGGGCGAGAAATGAATGGGGCTGTTCATTTGAGAGAAAATAGAATGTAGGAAACAAAAATGGGAAGAGAGGCGGGCAGACACACGGTTCTTGGGAGGGGAGGAACGTGGGCAAGCTACTTAGCTAGCACGAGGGACCGAGGTGGGCACGGGGGTCGTGGGGGCGGTGCGTGGGAATGGGTTGACGTAACACGGACACGCAGTTATGTCACATTATTTGTGTGTGATGTAGTATAATTTGAACTGTTTGGCAGATCTGAGATCAGATAGGCGGGATGTTCCGGGATCCGAGATAGTGGTACGCCAGAAAGAAAGAGTAGCCGAAATCTGGGAAGAAGAGATGGGCCCCCGACCTGAAAAGGAAGTCACCGAAAAGGGAATGGACAGCGTTGTTCTTATAACATGGACATTCACAGCGAATGAACGCCAGTTAGTTGCTGCGACGCCTCCGCCATGTCCATGATCCAGTTCGACGCATATCCCTCTCCGCCCCCTTTCTCTGACGCGTCCTCTACACCACGCACTCCTTCTCCAAACCAGTCTGACTTCTTACATATCAACCCAAAGCAACAACACATCCCGATCGGATCTGTCCCACACATCTTTCAGGAATCAGACCTCATGATCCACAACACAGACCCAGCTTGGTTCCCCTACCCAAACCAGCCCAACTCTCTTCTCCACGAGCTCTACGACCAGGACCACCAAGATAACTACCCCCCGCCGGACATCTATCTCGACGACGTACCTCACAACTATTCCGAATGGCAGTCGCAGCAACACCACCTTCACCCCCATCCCGTTCCTCGTCGTGCTACCTACCCTTATGTCCGTCACGACCTCCCACAGCCCCAGTACTACGACCAGTACCCTGTATACCCGGACTCTCTCCCTGACCGCACAGACGCCCAGCCGATCAAACTCGAGGATACCCCCCTCATCGTCCCTTCTCAGATGGGCTTTTCCGTCCACCCCCACCACCCTTCTTTTCTCCCTCCCACTTCCAGTGCGGCTGTCCCTGTCCAGCTCACGGACGACGCAGCCAGCAAGGAGACCCAATATCTCCGCAGGCGCTGCTTCAACTGCCACACCACCGAACCTCCCTCTTGGCGGCGCTCCACCCTTAATCCCGGCAAAATCGTTTGCAACAAGTGCGGTCTCTACGAGCGAACCCACCTCCGTGCCCGTCCCCTCCGCTTTGACGAGCTCCGTGCCGGTGGCAAGACTCGTAAAACCACTTCTGCCGTACCGCAGGATAAAAAGACGTCCCCAAAATCACCTCCTGGTGCTGGTCCTCTCCCCGTCAAGAATGAACCCAGCGAGTCTGGGCTTGTTCGTCGCAATTCGGTTTCGAGCGCCTCCAGTGGCATCAGTGACTGGGACGACAGCAGTAAGTCCTCCATATTCCGTTACTTGCCACCCATTCAATCTTTTCGTTCCAGTCTCCCTCTCTTCTCAGCCTCCCACGCCTGGCTCCGTGTCCTCACACTCTTCCGCTTATTCTTCTCCCGCCGTTTCCACTTTCCCGATCCCACGCAGCTCCCAAAGCCCGCCGGTCGAGTCAGGTCTGCAGCCACCTATTCGCCTCCCGAACGCACCCCTTACAGACATCGCCTCGCTGCAACAGTCTCATTCCGCTCCGCGCAAGGCGGCGACAGCACCTAATTATTATCCGCAGCCAGCAACCTACCAGGGTCAGTCGGACACTTTCCGCCGGGGGTCACTGCCTGTGCAGCGCAATGTCCAGTTTGCTTCGCCACCAATGCCGGCACAGTCGCCTACGCCCTTACAGTCTCTCACGCCAGAGCTGTCATTGCAACCGTCTCCACTTCCTCACGCCTCCCCCCTCCTACTCTCCTCTCCCTCCCTCGTTTCCGACCTTCCGCCCTCATAAGTTGACGAGCCTTGCCGCTCGTACATCTCTTGCTATTTATTGTCCTTCGATTTCGCGTTTCGACCTACCCCACGTTAATTCCACTCACAGCCTTTTGGTCCTCTTCTTACGCGATTATCAAAGCTTATTTATTCACTATGGCTCAAAACGACGACGACGAAGCGTGGCCCGGCCAAAATGTCACAATATTTATCCCCCGAGGACCCGCCCCCCCGGCTTCGATCGATTGTATCCTTTACATCGCACCCGCCAACTGTCGACTATGATCCATATTGCACATATACATATGTCCATTTCACATACCCCCCTCCACTCCATGTGGGTTCGTCGTCGCGATCATAGATACCCTCACAGATAACTGTACGAAAACCAAATGGCGAGCAGAGAACGAGACGGAACTGTACTAGTACTATTCGGAAGTCTTATTTGCCGCATTTTTAGTATACCTTGAATTAGAATTTTTGGCGTCTCTACAATGCGGCGTGAACGAGTGAACGAGAAACATGCCACGGGTGGCGTCACAATGGTGGTAACCCCTTTGCCACCCAGGGACCACCGGCTTTAGCGAGCACCGAGGTTCCGAAAACCTGTCTCCAACCAAGTCGTCATAAGCGCGTGTCTTGGCCACCCTGACCGGCCCATATATAAAAATATATAAAATTCCCTGGGGTTGACGTAGGGTTAAGGTTCACCTTGAGAAAAAAAAACGGATTTTGAATACGAAGTGGCTACCTAGGCGGAGTGGCTCACGCCAGGAGGTGGGTCACGAACACGAGGCATGCCAGAAGCAGTACCCCAAGTTCACTTTGTTCGGGGTTAAGGGGGTCCTTGGCTCCCCCTCTTGACTAAGAATCGTGCTGGCACAAACCTTCTCGCGGCGAATACGCCGACGCGCGCAAGTCTTTTTTTTTTTATGCCAAGGACCGAGATTGCGCGAGTGCGTCTCATGTCCGATTTTAGCCCATCCGCCCGGCGAGGTGGCAGGTTGGTTCGTCCGTCGGATGTGGCCATGGCTCGAAGAATCTTTCATTGACAGTGACGTTCACGCTAAGGTGTTCGCCGCTGCCGCGCGCTTGAATGCGAACCCTTCTTTGGAACCAGGGGTGACGTGTTGGGTTGCTGTTTGGCCCCTTTTTCTCGCGCGCGTGCGCATTGAGGGGGGAATGTGTCCAATGAGTCCGGGATAGACACCGGTCGTCCTGTCGTTCCTGTCCGGTGACTCGGCGTCGTTATCCGAGATACGGTGGAGAGGGGTCGTTTTCGACGGGTAACACGGCATTGTGGCTTCATGGTCAACGATGTCCATAATTGTGTTGAATGGGGACTTGGTCGACGTGGCGCTGGTTTGACCTGAGAACACGAGCTCACGTGATTTAGTCTTGACAGCCCGTGCGCGCCCTAAGACCGATGGGGATGAGTTGAAGAGGCCACGGCGTGAAGAAAGCACCGAGGCGGGATGATGGCATAGGGTACATACTGCGGGTGTTATTTGGCCACCCTATTGTCAAACTCAGCGGATATGTTGCATACGTACAAAAGCCACGGGGGGAAGAGCGTTCCTGATAAGGAACAGCTCGTTTTGTGTGTCCTGTAGTGCTGGCGTTGAGTGATCGTAGAGCGGGTGTCATTTCGGAAAGGATCATAAGATATTTCGGTTCGTGACTCCGTCTTTCCGTCCCCCTTTTTCGTGTGATGCGGGATGCTGTTTGATAGGATTTTCGGAAGGGTAATTGAGTCGGCGCGTGTTCGGAGACCAAGTCCGGTGGGTTAATCAGATATGATGGTCATCGGTGGCAGTAACACTAGTCGAGCGCAGAGGTCAATCGTGACAACGCACGTCTGGGGAAGAAACCGGATGAGCCAATCATGGGTTAATTATAACCGGACTCCAATGGCCATCGCCGCAGGGCAAGTGAAGCGATCAAAGTCACTGCGTAGTTGCTTTCTGCTACCTATATCTCGAGTTGGCCTAATCAGGAGCGCGTCTGACGCGAATGGACGGGTCCGTCGAAATAGCATTGATCCCACCTCCTGGTTCACATGCATATGTGAATGGTTTCCATGGGATTTGGTGGTCCTCCTACCGGACTGGACGACCTGGATTGTAGCCACCTCGTGCTTCATGTGTGGGTCCCGCAGCAACGGAGGTACTGCACAGGTACTTCCGACGCGTTCGTGCTGGCAAGTTCCAAGGGGATGTCACATGGTAGTTTTTCTTGTCGAGTGTCCAAAGCCATCCCCGTTTCTGGAGATCTCGGGGGAAAAGTACAAGCCACGAAATGGGAACTAGGACAGCCGGTGATCATCATTTGAGTTCGGAGGCTACGGGTCCGGCGGGGACTCCCATCAGCTTCGGTCCATCCGGCGTTCTATACGGGCTAACGAGACACAGGTGGTACTTCGCTTAGCCACGAGATGCGTGCATCAGATCGTCTTTCCGGATGGAAGAGGCCCAAGGTGGAGGTCGATCATGATGGTCAGGAAACGAAGGTCCATGGGCGTAGGCGACCACGAGATAAGCGGTGATTGCGGGAACTGCGATACGCTTTCCCATCTCCTTGCGATGCGGACTTGACGTACACGTAGCAACCGTGTATGCTCACAAAACACAAGGTCGGAGTGACAAGGAGAAAATACTGTGACACGTGACACTGTATCTTGTGAAGCGTATCATCATGGCCAAGGGATCCCAACTCTCCCAGCTCAAATCAGCACTCACGCAAGCTGGGATCAACAGACCCAATGGCAAGAAAAAGAAACCCACCCCGCTGACCGAACATGCCAAGGTCAAGAAAGCTGCCAAGCTACGCGAGATTCAGCAAAAGCTCAACCCGTTTGACGTCAAAGTCACCAAGCTCAAGCATGACGTCGGGGGGCGGAGAATCAAAGGGACGATGGGGCGACCAGCGCAGAGCAAGCAGGCTGGGTTGCAGCAAGTAGATACGTCCTTGTCGTGCGTCATACATGTACTGACAGTGGTGCGCAGCGAGAGAAGTCCTTGTTGAAGGACATTGAGCAAAGAGGCCGAGCCGGTGGCGTCGTCGATCGACGGTTTGGTGAAAACGACCCTTCGATGTCGCTTGAGGAACGTATGCTGGAGCGGTTCACGAGGGAGAGGCAGCGTGCCTCCAAAGCGTCTGCGTTCAATTTGGAGAACGAGGATGAGTTAACACATTATGGCCAGAGTCTCTCCAAGTTGGATGACTTTGACGATTTCTTGATGCCCGTAGACGAGGACGAGGACGATGAGGGTGAGTGCTGTTCAGGCGTCGAGAGAAATCAAGTGGATCGAATTCCCCCAATAGGTCAATTGGATCACGATACCGTCAAAAAGGTTCACTTCGGTGGCTTCAGTGACGACGAGGAGAAATCCAAGGACGAGGTACGGTGCTGTGATTCGTCGGACTCGTGCACATCACACAACTAACTTTTGTAGCCGGAACGAAAAAAGTCTAAAGCCGAGGTCATGGCTGAAGTCGTTGCCAAAAGCAAGGCACACAAGGTATTCACTCGTTCCGTGTATAGAGAACGGTTCAGTAAGACATGGCTGGGTAGATGCGTCGTCAAATGGAAAAACAACAAGAGGAGAACATGCGACATGAACTTGACCAAGATTTCGATTCGCTCAGGACGCTCCTCTATGCACCTGATCCATCATCCATCGATGTCGATACCTTTGACACTGCGGAACCTCTTTTGCCGGAATCTGCCAACTACGAGGACGCCATAGACTATGACAAGCAGGTTCGGGAGCTCGCCTTCGATAAACGAGCGAAACCCAAAGACAGAACAAAAACAGAGGAGGAATTGGCACTGGAGCAAAAAGAAGCACTCGAAAAGGCCGAAAGGGAACGGAGAATGCGCATGTTGGGTGAAGATCCTGGACAAGGTGACAACGAAGACGGTGGGCGAAGAAAGAAACGTACTCGTGGAGGTGACGACCTGGACGACGACTTCATAGAAGATGACTCCTTTGTTGGACTCGGCCCTGGACTTGACGTGAGGCTCGATAGTGATGTATTTAGGAGTGAGGACGGAGAGGATAGTAGCGATGGAGACGGTGAGGAGCACAGCGATGAAGCAACTGATTTCGAAGGTTTCGGAGAAGACAGTCAGTCGAGCGATGAGTTGTCCAACTCGGAGGAGGAAGACAGCACCAAAATGAAGGCGAAACAAAAAACTCAAGGATCACCTGAAATCCCGAAGGCTGCAAAGGAATTACCGTATACGTTTCCTGCCCCCGAAAGCCACGACGAATTCCTCGAAATCGTAGAAGGTCTCCCGGATTCTGATGTACTGACGGTAGTACAAAGAATTCGGACATTGTATCATCACAGTCTCGGTCCCGAGAACAAAATCAAGTTGCAGGTAAGGTAACCATGATGACCTTGCTTCCGCTGTCCTGATTCCGCTCATAGAACCTTGCGAGGGTCCTTGTTGATCATATCCTGTATTTGGCGTCGCCACCCACACCAAAAATGGTGTTAGTATCCGCTCTCGTCCCGCACTTGTTCGCGCTCTGTCGGTCGTATCCGATCGAGTCCGCAGACTACTTCGTGGCAAAGCTGTCTCTCATGCACAAAAACCTCAAACGAGGCTTGGCAAATGGGGCATTAGAACCTGATGCGCGGACCTGGCCCGGACTCTCCGAACTCACCTTCCTACGGGTGATAGGAACCATTTGGCCGACCAGTGACATGCGCCATCCAGTCGTTTCGCCGGCGCGGCTACTCATGGGAGCGTATCTCGGCTTGTGCCGAGTTAGGTCGTTCGGCGACGTCATGAGCGGATTGTTCCTGTCTTCCTTGTTCCTGCAATATGAATCACTCTCGAAGCGGTTCGTCCCAGAAGTCATAAATTTCGTGACTAATGCCACGTTGCATCTCGCACCTCATCGTTTCACCAGCGCCGAATCACTACCAGGCACCTTTCCGTGTCCGGATTTGCGGTCCGCACTGTGTGATTCGCTGGCTATTGACAAGAACAAAGTCAGAGGCCTTGAATTCCGGAAGCTCAATTTATCGCAGATTGCATCGGCAAATCCGTCCGAGCAGTCTAAGATAGATGCTCTTGGGCTGGCCTTCGGTCTCTTGGAACGGTTCGCCGACATGTACAAGTTCCTTGACGGCTTTATTGAGTTGTACGATCCGATTAACGTACTTCTCTCTGGGTTGGAATGTGGACAGCTGTCCAGCGTCGTCCAGGTATGACTTCACACCTGTGTCGAATATGGCATCTCATATGTTGACAGTCTCGGGTGGTCTCCTTACAAGACAAGATGACACGATTACTCAAATTTGCGCGACAGTCACGGAAACCACTCGCTTTGCAAGCTCACAAACCGATTCCCATCACGACGTATATACCTAAATTCGAAACGAGCTCGTCATCGTACCTCCGACGACAAGATCCGGATCGTGAGCGAAATGAGGCGTCGAAGTTGCGGTACCAGCTCAAGCAGGAACGCAAAGGGGCCATTCGGGAGCTACGTAAAGATGCCAAGTTCCTTGCTGCCGTAGAGCACAAGAAACAGATGGAGAAAGACAGGGTGTATAAGGAACGCATGAACAAGGCATTTAGCTCGTTGGAGGGGGAAAGGGCAGAGCAAAAGGCGATGGAGAGAGAGAAGGCGAGAGAGAAGCGGCGCGCTGGTCGCAAATAGACGTGTATTAGGATATTTCCTAATTTGGCAAGTTTTGAAGGTGGCTTGTTAGGACGTTGACTTGGACCCTACGGTAGTCGCTCTCTTTGTCCGCTCCGCCACCGTGAATGAACGACCTACCGTCCAGCGGTGTTCCAGCAACCTTCCAGAGTCCGGATAGCAATGCCACCGTCGCACCGAAGCAGCTTTTGGAGTTTTTAAGCTCTTTGATACAAATTCCGACTGACGAAGACGACATCGACTTGACTTCATGGGTTACCGTGGCGGCAGGACTCGCCGATCAGGTCTTTGGCTACTTTCCCTATTTCACGTCCATTCGACAAGGCACGACCAACGAGCGTATCACACTTACACACTCTTCCCTCGCTGTCTTGGATCGCGTTTCGCGCCTTTCACGGCCCGTCTGGGATAGCCGGGAGGATCTCGTCAAGAAGATATTCTTGCGAATGCTCGCGCTCTGTGTGTCATCGGAGTCGTGGCTCGACGTGCCTAACGATGACCTGGCGGACAACTTGGACCCAACAACCCTGTACTCTAGGACCACAGAGATTCTGGTGGTCATTCTGTGCCAGTTGCTGACTTCTCCGTTTAGAATGGAGACCGCCCCGAGAATTTGGGCGCACGGCCTGTTGTGGGATCTCCTCGGGTTGACAAACGGTAAGCTGTTGTCCATCTTCCCGCACTCGTTCTGTCGCCTCACGTTTGCAGATATGTTGAGCACGCCGCAGGATGAATTTCCATTGGACGTTCAATTGTATGCAGAGCCGCATCTGAAGCGAGCCCCGACGAACAAAGTAGATACGCCTGTAGGATATTTTCATATAGATGACATGTTGAATGCATCCTAAAGATCAAAGTAGGTCCCTCCAGGTAACGCGAATATCATCAGACTACCGAACAAATCGTGCCTCCCCGTCTTTGGTAGCGTCGTTGCGGAGATCACTTCCCAAGTGTTGCGACGCTCCGAGGAAACGCGATGTTTTACCCCTGATCTCTTGCGGCGTATTGCGCGGATCATTCCCCTGACCTTTGATAGTTGTTTTACTTGTCCGGTGTCAGACACGATACGGTCGCGGTGCCTATTTCGTACTCTTCAGGCCGCGCAGGCCGTCGTTCCATTGAGCACAAACTTTCGGGATGCTCTTGGGATCTTGTTCCCCCGCCTTTTGGTCCATAAACTAGAAGAGGGTCCCAGGAATCCATCCCATCCCTCTGCGGCGGCACTTGCTTCCCTTTTGTCTAGCGAAGGACACAGTTGTTTGAGATTGACCCCGTTTCACGCAACTGCTATCCTTGGTATTTTGACAAGGGAGGAATGGGGTGATGCAGGAATTGAGCTTAGGGTTCGTGCATCTCATGTATGTTTTTGAACCAGAACCGAGGCGACTGATCAAGCCAGGTTCTCGCCTTCACGTTCTTGCGCAAACATCTCGATCAATTGGATAGCGCGGTGATGCAGGCGGTCAAGAAATTTTTCGACGGGAATGAGCTATACAGCGACTGGGAGGGGCTCGTGAGAGATGTAGATGCGCTATCAGCCGGTGATCGAGGTGTTCTGCAGCAGGGTCCGGTTTCAGTCGGGTGGCGCGTACAAGCCACGCAAGCACTCCGAGCGGTGATTGATCCGCAGAAACTTGAATGGACAAACAATGCTACTTTAGCAGATGCCGTATTCGCGGAACGCGGCTTGCAAGTGTTCCAGAAGAACAATTTGCAGAGGTATGTCCGGTCTTTCGGTGCCCCAAATCCACATTAATAGACTGGCCCAGGTCAACCGCTGATAGAAGAGCTATCGCCGATTACACATCATCGATTGCCACGCAATTAGTTTTCCGTTCTGATCATGTCTCCGGGGGTGTTCCATCGGTTCAATCTGCCTTTGCCCTGCTCAGCGAACTTCTCGTCGGTTCCGCTCAAGAAGTCACGCCGGTGGTTCGCGGTAGTACGTACCGTGCCGTATTATCCATCGTCAGGCATCACACCGTGGGAGTGCTTGCCAACAATTGCACCATCGTCTTTGACTTGATTCAGCGAGGGGTATCCGATAAGGATAGGTCGACGAGGCTATTGGCCGGGTAAGTCGTCGTGGAGTCCTACTCGGAGGTGTACTCATTCATTTCAAGTCAAGCACTTGCCCACCTTGTCAAAGCATACGCGAATGTCCCAGGAGGTTGGGTGCAGATAGAAGGGATTTTTTTCCATCTTGTTCGCTTCCTTCACTCGGCGGCGCGAAGCGCGATCAAAGAGACGACATTAATCACGCTTGGGTTGATGGGAACGTGCGTCGTGTCTATTAAGGTTGCTTTACGGATGTGACTCACGGTTCCCAGCGATGCACATCCGTTTGTTTTGGAAGAAGTTGTCTTTCATCTGGTCTCGCAGCTTGGCGAACATAACCCGGTGTTAAAGAGTACTGCGCTAGGACAGGCGAGTAGAATTTGTCGAGCTTCGTGGGGTCAATTAACACGAACACCAGTTGATTGCGCTGACGAAGTGGCATAAGAAGCCACCGCACGGCTTTTTGTTGCCCTTTCTTCCCCGAGTCGCACCATTTGTCGTCGCTCGCAAATGTACGCATCCCGAGTTGCTCTCAGAAATATGTCAGTTCCTGGGCGTTTCCTCAAATAGTTTCTTGTCCATCACGCGTGTGCATATGTTGCCTTATCTCTTTGCTGAACGCGAGGTCCGGGTGCTTGAAGAGATTGCGAACGAGCTAGAGAAGAAGCTGTCGATCTTGTTTATGACTGATGCACCTCAGATCCTCTCCTACGTATTTCGACTTCAAGGGCCAGGGCAGACCAACCAGGTATTGGATTTTATTGTGAGGATCGTCCGAGCGGATCTCGACGAGGTCAACGGACGCTTGGTCGACATCAGGGGGATCGTCCATGGCCAACTACTGCCATTGTTGGCGGATTTGATGGTCGTGCTTGGGAATGAAAACCCCGACGACGCGGCATCGGTAAGCACATGTAACCTATTTCCGAGGCGGTTGGTGACCCCATTTCTTGACTTCCAGGCCACCAGTGCGCTGAGAAAAGTTGGCCGTATCATGTCTTCGAATCCGGGAAGTCAAGATAATGGCAACGCAGAAATGGTACACTTGTTGAAGACCAACTTGCTAGGCATCGTATCGTATATGAGCGAGATGTTGCAAGATATCCGGGGGAAAAAGACAATACTCGCCAAAAGGCAGATCGTCCGAGCGTTCGGAGCGCTGATCGTGCAAGTTCGCGATGCGCTTCTAAACGTTGCCCCCCAGGTGAGTCGAATTTCCAAGATAAGGCCTGACATTCTCATCGTCTATAGGTCATGGCTACGCTCCAGACAATGTCCTTGATCCCTGAGCTGACAGATGTCACGCTGTCAACGTGGCTCACATTTTTAAAGAACTTAGCCCCTCAGGACGTCGGGCCACACATTGTTGCAACCAGCGCGACCATCGCGTCACTATGGCCTTCGCTCTCGCCGACTGCTCGGGACACTGCGAAAGAATGCCTCAGGTTCATCGCGTTCGACATCGGTGACCTAGCCGGGGAATATCTAGATGAAGTTGTCGACTTGAGGAACATCCCGGAGCTAGGCGGCATCCACCAAGAGCTCATGCGACGTCGGGCTTCCTGGGATCCGCGAAAGAAACTGCAGAAAGTTCTGGCACAACTGTACAGCGACAGTTACGCGATTACCTTGCATTTCCTTGGAGAGCTGAAGACATTGATGTCCGTGGACTACCCCGACTTCGTTCGCAATCTAGCATCCGGGGACGCCTTTGATCCCTTGGTTGGGAAGATACAATCGGCATTGTTCCACATTGCATCTCGTGATGGGGATGACATGGAGAGACTACGACTGTTGGCATTCGAGTGTATGGGAATCCTAGGGGCTGCTGACCCGGATCGTTGTGAGATTGGTTCCAACGACTCGCGCATGGTCGTGCGGAGTAATTTCCGGGACGAAGACGAGTCTGTCGTGTTCGCAATGCATCTCATCAAGGATGTACTGGTTGGTACTTTTCGCTCTACCAGCGATATCAAATACCAAGGCCACCTCTCATACAGCATTCAAGAGCTGTTGCGATTCTGCGGTTTTACCCCGGCACTCGTCGCGCAGAAAAATACGGTCCCGGTCCCGGTCAAGGTACGAAAGAGGTGGGGCAGTCTGCCGAAACAAATTCTCGAGACTATCACACCGATGTTGGAGGGTCGCTTCCAAAATGTAGAGCATCCATCTGTCCCACCTCAGCTTCCGATTTATCCACGGCAAAACACGTATCGGGAATGGCTTCAGCTGTGGACGACGTACCTCATTACGAGAGCGTCTGGGGAGACTGCTCAAAGGATTTTCAGGGTGTTGCGGCCGGCACTGAAGAGCAGGGACGTTGGAGTTGCACATCACCTGTTGCCTCACCTGATGCTCAATATTCTTTTGTCGGGTGAGGAAAGGGACGTTCAAGACATACGAGAGGAGCTGTTGGCCGTCCTTGAGGATCAAGTTGATGAGCGCAGTCCTTCGAGTTCGGACAAGAAGTTTCTCAGTGCTCAGGTTGGTATCTTCCCAGACTAAATCGCCGGAGGTTAATGTTGACATCTCTCAGGTTGTCTTTACGCTCCTTGATCACGTTAGCAAATATGTGCGTATCCTGCGGCAGGACATCAGTTCCAAGAAAGCGGAGTCCAACAACAAGCGCTCGCGAGCACACCTTACCGGACCGCATAGCGAAGACCAGCTTGCTCGAATCGACTCTATACTTTGTAGCATTAACCACGACCTGATGGCTAAAGCTGCCCTCCAATGCAAGGCTTATGCAAGATCCATGATGAATTTCGAACGGCAGGTGGTGGCGCTGCGAGAACGGGAGATGCCTGCCTCTACGAAGGAACTTACGCCTCTTTACGAACGTCTACACGAAATCTATGCCCACCTCGACGAACCAGATGGAATGGAGGGTATATCTATGCTTATCCTCTCGCCCTCTCTGGAACACAAGATCCGACAACACGAGAGCACGGGTCAATGGACGAGCGCACAAAGTTGTTGGGAGGTTCGTCTGCAACAGTCTCCTGACAATCTCGAGTTTCACTTGGGCCTTTTGCGCTGTCTGAGAAACCTTGGTCACTATGGTATGTTGTTCCCCGCATTAGTTTCTCCTGCTTGAGACAACTCCGTATACATTCTTTCAGATACATTGAGGACACATGTACGCGGTGTACTCGTCCGAAATCCTGACTGGGAGCCTGCGCTAGCAGGTTTTCAGGCCGAAAGTGCTTGGATGATGGGCGCTTGGGACGATCTGCAACGGATTACTGCCAACAATGAGTTGACCTCCCCATACATCATGAAAGCCCGCGTTCTCCTAGCCATGCGAGCTGGTAGTCCTGACGACGTAGCGTCCGCACTAGCCAACGCGCGCGCCGTCTTGGGAGCGCCGATCACAGCTGCGGGTGCCAAAGGGTACCGCCGGTCATACGATGCATTGTTGGACCTGCATATGATCCACGAGGTGGAGCTCATCTATGACGCTGTCTCGACGACCGTTCCTCGTTCTCAAGTTCGACGAGAAGTGATGAAGTCGCTCGGCACTGGTCTGGCTGCTCGGTTCGACGCTACGCTTCCTAATTTCCGCGTCCAACAAGCGGTTTTGAGCATGCGGCGTACGGCGTTTTCGCTGAGGTCAGCACGCGTGTTCACGTTCGCTGTTTTCCCAGTCTGATCGTCGTTCTACAGCCCTCATGCGACCAGGTTGATCACCAGGGAGATTAGCCAGTCCTGGATCGCGAGCGCCAGGATTGCGCGAAAGACGAAACAATGGCAGACTGCGTACTCGGCCACGCTTCAAGCGCAACAAAGCAACGCGAGATTCTATTTCATGGAGAGCGCCAAACTCGTCAAGGCAACCGGCGAGCCGCTCCGTGCGCTCCAGGAACTGGAGAATTCGATGCGTTTGAGCGGTTTGATGGAGGATTCGGATACGATCGATTTGACGGCTGATGATGATGGGGAGCTGAAACGCATGAGGGCCAAGGGGAGCATGTCCTTCTTCGTTTCGATGAGACTTGCGCTCATGTTCACGTAGGCTTATATTTTGCGCGCGCGCTGGATGAACGAGTCGGGGCGATATGAGCCTTCGGTGCTTCTGAAAGCATTCCAGGTCGCTTCGCGCCAGGGTTCGATGATGGAGAGTGCATCATACCATCTCGGGAGGTTCCATGACCAGTCGTTCAAGCTGCTTCCCGTACCGGATGAAGAACGGTAAGCCGTGGGATCTGCCCTGAGGTAGTCAGGTGGACTGAAAATCGAGTAGGGGTGTCCGTTTGAATACGCATACGATCATAAATTACGTCAAGGCTGTCGGCTTGGGATCGAAATACGTCTACCAGGCGATACCGCGCATACTGACGCTTTGGTTAGACTTGGGGGAGAACAACAAAACAAAGTCCCATCCCATTTTCGTCAAGGTTCAGAGTACCATCACTCAGTCGGTAGCCACCATACCGGCGTACAAGGCACGTCCTCGATTCGCTCGTGCACCTGAGCCTTTAGTAAACCTAGCGGCAGTGGTTCACAGCCTTTCCCCAAATCGTGTCTAGGGTGGGACACGATAACGAGACAGTGTATCAAGTGTTGTCAAAGATTATCAGCAGGGTCGTCCGTGAATATCCATACCAAGCCTTGTGGCTCTTTGCATCTGTCGTCAAATCGACCAAGCCCCTCCGAGAGAAGCGAGGCCGAGCGATTCTGGATGCTCTCCGGGTACGTCTTCTCCTATATGCAGCGTCGCCGCTCCTCCGCCGATCACCACGACACATACCAGCACGATCCCGCCAACGCCAATACGGAGCTGCCGACGCTCATCACACAGTCGCACGCCATGACAGAAGAGCTGCTCAAGCTATGCAATCACCCAATCGAGGGCGACCGCGGAACGCTCAGCATGAAACGCGAATTCCCGACGCTGGCCTCGCTCGGCAGGTCGAGACTACTCATCCCGCTTCAGGAGTCGCTCACCGCTAATTTGCCGCCTGCGTCGTCTACGACGGAGGATTCGACGCACGTGCCATTTCCGAGCGCTGCACCGACATTCGAGGGTAAGATCGGTCCCGCTGCGCTGAGATCGTGTGCTGACCTCGCACGTGTGTAGAGTTTTCGGATGAAATCGAGATCATGCGGTCGCTCGCGAAACCACGCAAGATCACGATCCGGGGATCGAACGGACAGACGTACATGTTCCTCGGGAAACCCAAGGACGATCTTCGCAAGGACGCGCGGCTGATGGATTTCAACGCGATCATCAATAAATTGCTGAAGACGAACTCGGAGTCGCGACGGAGGCAGCTTCGTGCGTTTTTTTTTGGCGGTGCTAGGACGTGACTGAGTCGTCGCTCGAAAGATATCCGAACGTATGGCGTCGTGACGCTCAACGAGGAGTGTGGGTTTATACAATGGGTTCCAAACACCATTCCTATTCGTCCCGTCTTGATGCGGTACTACGAAGCAAGACGAATCAAGAGCTGGGTGAGAATCGACCTTTTTCCTCGATGCGGCTGGTAGCGTTGACATGAGGACGCAGACCCCTGAGATGGGCGAGGCGTTTAAGAAGATCAAGGAAGCTTCGGACAGGGAAGCCGCGGAACTGTTTGCGACGCGCATTCTGCCCATGTAAACGTCCTCCCCCGCGTGTTCTGCGCGTTGGATGCTGACATCACGCTCACCCAGATTCCCACCGGTATTCCATGAATGGTTCGTGGAGACGTTCCCCGAGCCGTCGGGGTGGCTTTCCAGTCGGCTGATGTACGGACGCACGGCGGCGGTCATGTCGATGGTAGGATTCATCTTGGGGTAAGTCTGACGAGACCCTGGTCGTTCGTTCGATGACCGTTGCTAGATTGGGCGATCGGCACTGCGAAAACATCCTTCTCGATACCAACACGGGCGACGTCGTGCACGTCGACTTTAACTGCCTGTTCGAAAAGGTAACGTCGCTTTGTCGTTGATCGGCCGCGTCTGACGGACTGGTTCGCCACCAGGGCAAAACATTGGAGGTCCCTGAACGCGTCCCGTTCCGTCTGACGCAGAACCTGATCGACGGGCTGGGCGTGACGGGCGTCGAAGGGGTGTTCCGGACCGCGTGTGAGATGACGATGCAGTTGTTGAGGGACAACAAGGACTCGTTGATGAGCGTGCTCGACGCGTTTATTCACGATCCCCTCGTGGAATGGGAGGACGAGAAGCGGAAAATGGTGCGTTTAGGACATGCGATGCAAAGCGAGAGAAGACTGACAAAACGGATGCAGGACCGCGAACGGCGAAATGCGGTCAAGCAGTCGACGGATCTGCGGCATCTCGCCAAGAATGCACTCCGACCGATCGAACGGAAATTGAGGGGGGTGTATTCGCCGTCCAACATCAAATCCCGGAATCACAGTGGGAGTGGTGGGTCGGGGAATGAAGAGCGAGAGATTTCGACGAGCAATTTGGTGGAAATGTTGATTCACGAGGCGACTGACGGTTCTAATTTGGTATGTTGTTGCAATCTCTCTCACTCTTTGGTTGTGCGTCGTTGACCTGGGGGCTTTTCGCAGTCCAAGATGTATCCTGGATGGGCGCCGTGGCATTGAGGGTAGAACGACGCGTGTAGGACGAGAATCTGTCGCGACCATTTGAGGCACAGCCGGAGGGTGCTCAGGCCGAATAACCTGATTTACTGATTCACACAGGAGAACACCTCCAGATAATGAGTGTATGTATGAATTGAAGGAAAGCAGGAACAAGTCTATGCGCGTATTTAATCCTTTTTCATTGGCTTGGACTACAACGTAAAACGTCCGTTAGCAATGGCAGGGTTTCATTGCGCCAAAGAACACGTACGAAAATGAGCGAGTAGATCCCATAGGCAGTACCTGCCATGCCGACTGCGTAAATGCTGAAGTACATTCCTGTCACGCAAGAGTTTATAACGACACGTCACTAAACAAGGTGGGTACGTACCCAGATAAAGCCTTGCTCGTGGTGGCCGCATGTAAATGGGCTTGTGGGAAGACTAGAAAGAGAATGAGTGAGCGACTGTAACGCGGGAGAGGTTGAGGTGTTATACCTGGAAGGTCTTTTGCTGTTCTAGCACGGTGTTAGGGCCTAGAAAAATCGACATAAACAAGGATAGTCCATGCATCGGTAGATATGGACGTACGGTGGACCAGCGAGTCGAGGAACATGGCTGAGGAGACGAGGTAGTAGTCGTTGAGGATGAGTAGAGAGTTATGGTCGGAGTCTGAACGGCGTTTGGATGCCGAACCCGCCCGAACGACCAACATGGCAGACCGTGTCCGCGTGCGAGTACGTTCCCCTCATTCATTCACCAAGACTCGTATCTCATTTCTTGTAGGGCGTGACAATTCACAGACCGATCATATATGGGAACACTGCGACGGTGTTGACGCCCGCCGAGAAGGAGCTTGCGCCAGAGGGGCACACCCATCGGTGGACGGTCGCTGTCAGAGGCGCTGCGAGTACGCCAGACTCGGATATCGTCGGGGGTGCAGACGATCTGGGATACTTTATCAAACGCGTCACGTTTAAGCTCCACGAGACCTATTCGAATCCCTCTCGAAGTAACGTCCTTCCACTCGCCCATATCTCACACCCTGACAGACAGACACGTTCAGATATCGACCGAGCACCGTTCGAAGTCTCGGAGACAGGGCAAGTAGCATTCTTTCTCACCGCTGTACCCGGACAAGGATTCACACTACTTCGCACGACAGTTGGGGTGAATTCGAGATTCAAATTCGAATCAACTTCGTGGCCGAGTCGGGCGAGAAAGCCATCACGCTCTACCATCACCTCAAACTCCATCCCTGGTCCGTCACCTTCCCCGTCCCCGGCGCGACGTTCCCACCCGAACCGGAGATCCCCTCGCCTGAAAACGCGGCCAAGCTTGGTCCCGTGCATTCATGGCAGTACGATGAGATCGTGTTTACGGACCCGTTCCAGTCGTTTCTGACGTTGCTCACCGCACACCCGCCGACGCCGCTCCCAAAAGGGACCAAGAGGCCGATTCCGTTCCATACGTCGAATCCTGCATCACTGCAGGAGACGAAACGGCACGGGGTACCCGAGTTTACGAGTGATATGGAAAAGGAGGAGGCGGAGCGGTTGGAGGAGGCGCGGGGGAAGATTGTCAAGGAACAGGAAAAATGGAGGGGTATGTTGATGGATCGAGAGAAAGAGTTGGACAGGCTGCAAAAGATGTTGGCGGCGAGGGAATGACTTGAGTTACACGTAACATGTAACAGTCGCACAGCCACCAATAGCAGGCGTGACTTCTCCCCACCAACATGTCCGAAGAGCGATACCTGTCGCGCAAAGAGGTCGGCAAATCCTATCGGCCCCGGAGCTATGTCAGTCGTTCAGTCCCTACCAACACCACCTTCTCACTCTTTTGTTTTTTTTCTCGCCCCAGGTCATGTCCCCAGGCCTCCTCCGCGCCCGGGCCCCCTTCCGTCTCCAAAACGCTCTCACCGGATTCGTCCTCGCGGGTTTCGCCACCGCCGTCTGGGCGTACTCGATTCGTGCCGTCAAGCAGGACGATTTCTCAGACGTGGATGAGGAGGCGAGAGAGATGATGATAGTGAAGGGGCAGGCGGAGACACGTTCAGAGAGGCTCGAGGACGCGGACGTTGGTGATGGGCGTGCACTCAACTCGGACTCAGACACAGCGGCAGTACCGCACACTCGACCGAGGGGTATTCTCTCACCCACACTGGACCGCGCGTTCCCGCGCTTGTTAGACCCGGCGCGCAAGACGCTCGTATGGGGGGCACCACCGCTGGACGACCTTGGACGGGTGCATCTGCGGTCGTCCGGCGAACGGCGAACGTCATGACCTACGGGATCGTCCCTTTGTGATTCTTCTTTATGCGTACTCTGGATGGATATTCACAAAGTTGGCAGATGAGACGACAAGGACGTGCTACGGGAAATCTATCGAACAAAAACATATTCAATCTCGGGTAGTATATATCCAGGACGTTGCATGATCTACAACAATTCCAGCTCCGTTGTCAATGTCCGGAAAAACATACACGCTGAAAAAAGGTATTTGCGACGTGTTGAACGTCGTGAGACGAAAATTAAAAAAGCGTGGTTGAACACGGGTATTTATCTGCGAGACGAAAATATGACACAACCCATGCACCACTTCTGCACACCGACGCAGGAGGAGGATGCGGACACATTTCGAACCCCCCACCAGCGGGAGTCTGGAGAAGCTATGCACAAGGCACTTGGGGACCCCACACGCACCTGCTCACTATGCGGTCAACACCAGGTGATACGTACGTCAGCATACAAAACACTCACCTAGGCCCTCCGAACCCGCGACCGTCTGCTCACACGATGATACCCATCCGGACGAGACCCTCCTTGGCAGCCTCGTCTCGCGCCGCTTTCTTGGTGCCGCCCCTACCCCTACCAAAGACCTCGCCGTCGACCTCAACGCGGACAGCCCAAATAGGGGTTGTAGTTGTGCCCTCAGCCACGACATCATCATACACCCACTCGACCTCGCGCCTCTCTTTCTGGAGCCGCTGATTGAACAGGGCTAGATGACCCGTCGTAGTGTGCGTGCTCGACGCATGAAAGCGCCGATGTGGGACCGACGGCGATGACGTGCTCGTACTTTGATTGCCGGCAGATCCGTCCGACGTCGGTACCGATGATGCAGTGTCGGTACTCGACGGGGACACGGAGGGGGTCGGGGAGATACTCGGGCTTGAGGCGGGTGGTGGCGATACCGGCGCGGGAAGCGGAGGAAGCCCGTGCTGTGTCCGAACGCGGGTGTATGCTTCGATGGTGTAGGGTATAAACAGCACCTTGAGCCATCTTTCGACGGTGGAAAGACCCTGATCGAGATACAACCCTCCCACGTAAGACTGCAGGAGGTGGCGTCAGTAAGGGTCGATTTCACATTCAATGGACTGACTTCGAAAACGTCAGCTGTGGGGGGCACATGTGAGATGAGCGATAGATCGGTGGGAAAGGGTTGACTCGCCCTGGACGTTGACACTTTCCCTTAGGGTGACCGCCTGGGCGGTATGTGACCTAAGCCGGGTTGGCAACTCGTATCGACACGAAATTGCTGCAAGGGTGGGATTGCCAACCATAAGGGCTCGGATTTTCTATACAGCAAAAAGGGGATAAGAAGGAACACTTGAAGCCAGGGAAACAAGAAGAGGCGAACCGTGGCGGGACCGACACGTAGGTTAGGGTATGTGTCAAAGAGAAGACGAGTGACGATAAGCCCCAGGACGGTGTCGCCTAGGTGTTCGAACCTGCGGTCGGTTAGTCTCGGGAGATCTGTGGAACTATTAGGGGGACTCACTTTTCGTTGTCGGGGCTGGGGTCGTTGTGATGGTCTTCGAATACGTGGGTGGGGCGGGCATAAAAGCTGCGGTGGGTAAAGACCTTTGTTCGAATATCGTCGTCTTGGATGGCGGGGAGGGGTGGAAAAGGGAACTCGTCGGAAAAGGTGGGATTGAGGACACAGGGAGGCATGTCGTCGGAATCCCAGATGGAAGGAAGAAGAGAGAGTGAACGAGAGAGGAAGCGAGTTGGGATTAGTTTTATACGAGCAAAGACGCACTTGGTAGCATTCATGACGATGCTGTACTCACCAAAGTCATGTCGTTCCATTCTGTCGCCGATTCGGAGATCCCGACTCAGACTACTGCCAAAATAGCCCCTGTATACCCTGGACTTCTTACGCGCAACCCGCCATCGCAGCGGTCAATGAATGTACTCTCACAACTGTCACACGCCAGAACAAGCATTGTCGTAAGGGTTTATTACCATGGAATATAACCCACGGAATGCTCACCCACCTCCGCGGATTTCTCAGCTTCTGCCAGTGCCCGCCAACGGTGCACACGGCCTTGCCAGGTTGACGTATTCCCGTTAACTGATGGAATACGCATTTGCAGGAATGTCGACCGTTGCGGAAAAGAAGTTGCCCGCAGCATTCCTCGCCGCATAACCCACACCTACAACTGGCAATAGTACCCGTTCAGTCCTCATACACCCCTCCATATGACTCCGAAAGGTAGGTGAATGGAACACCCAGTTCGTAAGCGACAGTTATTGCGACTAGTTATTCGCTCGTGGTTACCCCCAGTCGGAAGAATTCACGTCACAGACGGGATTCCGTGCCATCCGAATCTCGACCTTGACAATAAATCAGGCCCAGCTTTCTATCCATGGTTATTCGCGTAAAGATAGGTAAATGCCATCAAATTTTGTCTATGCCGTAGCTTGCGCTTCCGCAGCCTACATGCACGGTCCGGATACCCGATCAGTCGACTGCGAGCTCAGGGTAGTACATAGCACGCCCACCTTGGCTTTCGCCTTCATCAAAAAGTAATCCTTGTGTAATCCACATTCCGTCTTCTCTTCTTTTCCCGCCCACCGCCCTGCACGTTCGCCTCCATCCCCTTCCCCACTCTTGACAGTACTGTGCCAATCACCCACGCTCTTATACCCTTGATCGAGTAGTTTGTTGCGTGGAACGTCGTTTGCTTTAATATATTCATCGATCCGATTGAACCTCCACGCAAAAAGTGGGTTCAGCTTGACGAGACCGGTAGTATCGACTTCGAGCGGTTGGAGAGTTGCACGATCGGCACCTTGGGATGCCCGTCGACCGGTGATGACAGAGCGAACCCCCAGTTCCTGATAAGCGCGCTGAGCGGGCTCGACCTGTACCAGTCATCATCCATCGTCGCTGCTAGCATAGATGGACAGACCTTGACCGCAAAGTCGTACGTGTCCTCGTCTCGCTCCCAAAACCGCTCTCCCCACTTGGTCTCGAAATCGGCCACGGTCGCACACCCCTCGGGTCTGTAGACGTTGACCTTCATCCCGTACCGCTTCTCGACCTCCGCCACGAGTGCGTACGTCTCTGGAAAGTGGTAGAGAGTGTCGATGAATATGAGAGGCGGTTGGGCGGCGGGTGTGATCTTGGAAAGCATATCGATGGCGACGAGGCCAGTGAGACCGAACGCGGTGGTTTGGTAGAGATGGGGGAGGTGTTTGAGGCCCCATTGGAGGATCTCGGGTGGATCGAGAGAGTGGAGGTGGTCATTTATCGCAGTGAGGGTCTCTGGCGAGAGCGGGAGCTCGAGGGGGGCGCTAAACGACATTTGTCAGGTGGATGAGGCGGATGATGGAACTCGTACTGACTTTTATGCCATCTTGTTAAATCAAGGCACTGTACGAGTGCTAGATTGTCTTGGTCTGTTACGCGAACACACACTTGATCTCCTCAGACTCCTGGACGACGAGGGTGTGTACAGGTTGCTGGATGTTCGCTTGTTGGCGGTTACGTGAACACAACGCTTGGACTTGGACTTGATGATGATGGAATACTACAAACCTCGACCTGAACTGGCTACACCCATACAACCCACACAACCAGTCCCCTCCAGTTCACTTCCATCCACCCCCGTCGCACCAGCACCCCCCGTCGCTATCGCCACCGTCCCCGGTCCCATCATCGCCAGCCAACCCACCAAACGCTCAGATGGACAACGAGACTACAAGTACACCCAGGAAATCTCCCAAATGGTA
>JBBPMU010000177.1:0-43720 GCA_038090475.1 Wakefieldia striispora | reverse complement strand
GAAATTTTAAGGGAATGATAATCAATGATAATGGTAGATAATGGATTATATGGAATTATAATCCATTATATACCCCCCTTTGAGGATTATATAGGATTATAATCTCTTCAAAATTTCCCTGATGTCCTTGATTTGCGCTTCGACATACTTTGCCCGTTGCATAATCTCACTACGAATCTTTTTTCGATGTGGGATGTCCTTTTCAGGCAGTGTAGGACGTAAGTACTGTAGCAAATGTCGGAATGGAGCCTTGTCAACAAGCAGGAATGCCTGGGGTACACATTAGCTTGGCAGGCGAGTGGACAGCAGTGAAGCTTACCTTATCCTCCACGACAATAAGCTCAATAATATAATCCAACAACCCTGCGGTCGTGAAGGATGGGATGGATGACTTGGGCACCAGACTCGCATCTAATGTAGTCTGGATTGCGCCGGCACTGAAATTATGTTTACTATATTCATTATTAATGCGGTTGTTGAACATACCTTTTGTCATCTTTTGGTAATGCACGTGGATTGGTCGCAATCCCAGCTGCAGTACAGCGACTCTTGTACACTAATACATGATCTTTGTGTCTAATCACGCAGATGTGATTATCATATCACTGGTACCAAGAAAAACACATCACATACCTTGCAATATGGCTCCGCAAAGAAGAGACACTCCCCTTGAGGAATGCGTACTTATCCGAAATGCGCTTTTCTCTATACACATAATTAAGTGATGTGGCCATGTAATATACATACTCACTTGCAAACGTTGCACCAGTGACCTTTCTCTCGCTGCTGTGTGTCAGGATTGACCTGCTCGCCAGGAGTGAAAATTGTGCGAACATCCGCAGTGCGGTCACACTTTGGGTTGATCATTGCCTAGAACAGTATTAGCAAGAAGTTTAGGTAAGGTCACAAGGCTTACTGCATGGTCTGCATTGCCTAAGGCTTGGGCAGATGTTTCATTGCCATCATTGGACTCTGACCCGCCATCAGTGGTGGCAACTTGAATGCCATCCGATAGTGCAGCATCTGTATCAATGTGACACAGGTGGCCACTGGCACTCCCAACATCGTGACTCCCAGATGAAAATTTCCGCCGACTCAGAGGTTGACTGGTGGCATCATCTGGGCTGCTAAGCTCGGTGCAGGAAGCCTTGCGTTTTCCCGAACTGCTGCGAAATGATACAGCTGCATTGTTGGTGTCAGTTAAGCGGAAAGAAGGCTTGGGAGCACGATGGGCCTGGCGACGACCTGCAGTTTTGATGGTGGGCGGTATTCGTAGTTTGAGGCCACTAGTCGAGGTGGAAGGGACAGAAGGAAGTGGGACCTCGTCGTCAATGTCATGGAAGAACTGAATGCGGGAAGCATCTAGCAATTCGCCATCAGGGCCAACAGCGCACTGGTCATTGCGTGCCATCAGGGAGGGTACAATAGTCAAAGAAATGAGGGGATCACCTTTTATGCAAGCTGAACTATCATGGCGAATTACCAGGTGCTGGCCCTGGAGACGCAGAAGGCAGCAACTAGTGTGAGCTTTTGGGGATCGGCCTTTCTGGAAGCCTATGGATTCATCAAACGATTAGCATTTGAGACGAATAGAACTAATGATTGGCAAAACAGGCGAGATTGCCTACCAGAAAAGTTAGATTTACATGTTCTTGGTTGAAGTATTAGGGCTTTAGAGGTTAAGCAGAAGCCCTACACTGCTTCCGTGGATCGTCCTTCGAAGACGCAACGGCGCTTGGATGTGGGTCGATGATTAGTAAGCAGTCGGGTTCGGACGCGTTCAGACGCGTTCTGAACGCCAGTGCCAGGTTCAGTCATTGCTGAACCTGAACGCAACAATGCGTTCGGTTCGACACCAGGAAGTGAACGGTGAACCGAGTGTAGGTTCGGTTCTCAAAAAGTTCGGTTCGAACCGAGGTTCAGAACTGAACGTGTCCAACACTATCTGGACGACTCTTTCAAATGTCAACATAGATGACCCCTCCGCGTCAAAGAGTTCCACGAATACAGGTTTTCGAGAACCTCCGAACGGGAAGTCGGAAAGTGAAAGCCACATGCAGAGTTCTTTTGAGCAGCGTAAAGTAACCAGACATGCCATGAATGCCTTCCCAATGCATGGTTTTTGTCATCGTTTCAGATAAGACTCACAATAGTGTACCGTACCTTTCTCTGGGCCTTGCCCACCTTGCGCTAAAGTTACAACACAGGGAGCAACACCTCGGGCGATATTGATTTTGAAATCGCCTCGGTGAGACTGGTAAAGGGGTGCTAGTGACGAAGCGCTGTAGTCAACATAGAGCATCGCAATCTCAGTCGATTCTTGTGGCCAACAGATAGTGGGTAGGAACAAGAGCAGACTGAAATGTTGCGAGGGTAACCTGAGGCATCAGTGAGTAGCATACTGCAACACCTACAGGCCTTCCCTCGAGGCCGTCGCGCGCGAGGAATCCATATACATTCTTCCTAAAGTTGGTCGTTCCGACAGATGCACGGATGGTAACACGATACTAGGACTCACATAAAGCATGGCAAAAGCGGACAGTTGGGGCAGCACGTATGGAGTGCTGGTGTGCAGAATGGCTGCAGATATTATATAACACTAAAAGACTGTAAAAAAGGGTGGGTTCAGACGCTTAGGACCAATTCATGATTCATGAACGAGACGTACGTCCGTCGCCAACAAGGAGTTTATCGGCGATGTAATCATGCCGGACCACAATGTAAAGGCTGGTAAAACCTGTGAGGATGCAATTTGAAGCGTGGCCATATACTGGTTTATCGAGCCCTGCTGGAGTAGCTGGAAAGACAGAATACCGTAACCCACGGGCATATGAACAACGTACCTTGAAGTACGCACATACTAGTGGAGCAAAGGAGTGTCCACATGACAGAAGGCGGCCACCCAAGCCGACCCTCCTCTTGGCGCGATGAAGTCAACTTCGTTGCCAAACCTGCGAGTCGTCTGCGTCAGTGTCAAACCGTCACACATACCCTTTTCATCTGCAAGTGTCCGTGGTATTCGTTGGAACAGTGATCTGAACACGCTCTCGCTGAGCTTCGTGGCAAGTTCAGTAAGGGCCGATTTTATGTAGTTTCCGAGGACATTCTGTATGATTCTTTCAACTCTGAACGTGCTGATACGCTGAACCTCTGAGGCCAAACACCATCCTCGCGTTCAAAGGATACCTTGAATATCCCCCGCAGGTTGTCGAAGGCTTTCAGACGGGGAGCAGCATGCAGAACTCTTTTGAACATCGTTACCCAATCATACTATGAGCGCCTGACACACCATTTCAGACGAAACTGATAACGATGAGCCACATCTTTGTCTGGGCCTCATGCAACACAGGAAACGAAACCTTGGACTACGTTTTCCCTGGTCAGGTCAGTCAGAATGTTGTTTCGTGTGACCGATGAAGCGCTATATCAACATAGAGTGCCGCAATCCCAGCCAGCTGTTGTGCCCCATAAAGGGAGGGTAGTGACGAGAGTAGATTGTAAAGGGTGCAAGAGGAGCTTCCCCTACGTCAGCAGCCTCTGAAGATCCAGTGAGTAGCGTGTCACAACACGCAGCGTCTTTCCTTTGAGACCTTCGCGGAGGATCGACATGCATTCTTTGGCGATATTCCTAGAGGAAGGTGGCTCGTATTGATGAGATTCAGGCGCATACACGATAGGACGATACGGGCACTCACACATTGACAAAGTGCGGGAAAGCTGACTCATGTCAATGCTGCGGCTGATGTTTGCAATCGCATCACCTTGGGGACATGTGGTAAGGTGAACATAAGTGCCTTGAGTGGTGAAAGCGCAGAATTGACCAAGGAACCAGCCGATTGACGCCCGACGATGTCTCGGATAGGGTCGGCGAGTTCAATCATCGTCTGGCACTGTTCACGCAACCGCTGTGACAAGCGCATCTTGGACTCCGATGGTCGCAAGGGGGTGCTCACCATCAGTACAAGGAAATCGAAGAGTTCCCGCAAGCACTTAATAACAGCCAAAAGTGGAACTTGTCTACGAGGCTATTCCTCACTGAGGCTTGAGCGCTTGGGCACGCGCGAGCCTGACCGCCGACTTTCCCTCCAAGTGGACATCTGAGGCGCTCGATGCACTCGAGGCGGAGTTGAAGGAGCATGAAGTAGGGCTGAATGATGGTGTTGAGAAACAGAAACGCACGCCGATCAACGAAAACCCAGCTATTCAGACGAGGGAGATGAAGGAACGAGCCAAGTCTCTCGAGAAACATTTGCAGCGACTAGTGCAACGAAAGGTGCCCAAGGTCAAAAAACCGCTCACTCCATCACCATCGGCCCCCGAAGAGTCCAAGCAGACGAATTCGAATAGGGAGACTGGACATGATGAACTTTAGATGACGATACGTCGACTGCTTAATGGAATGGATGGTTTTTGTGACTACTGGTATCTTATGTATCGAGTACATTGGCAGGCCCTGGGATTGTACACCAAGTGAGTTTCAGGCTGAAAATGGACGCTGAGCGGCGATCCGGAGGGACATAGGCATGCAATGAGGAACTCGACCTGGATTTCGTGATCAGTCTTACAAAATTATCTAATCAGCCGAAGTGCGGCTGACTGGGTGGCACGCAAAGGATATAAAATACGTCGAGTCCTATCGCATAGTGTCACCGTCACTCAGTACTCGACCATGTCCCAACTCTCAACCACACGGCCGAATCCCGTTCAACAACCATCCGACTCGTTTTTGTCGGCGAAGCGGTTCCGGGCTTTCGGAATCAGCTGGTTCACGCTCACGCTCTCCTACACCCTTATCTTCTTCCTGCCTGCCGACAAGCTCCACGCACTCACTCCGATGCTCGTCTTTCTCTTCCTCATGTCCCCGGGTTGTTTGTTGTTGGGCATGCTGGGGGCATGGTATGACTCTCAGCAAAGTGTCAGCGCAGCGTACGGTGGGCTTCTCCTATCTTTCGCCGGGGCTGTTTTTGGTGGCGGATGGAAACTGGTTGCCTCTGGGGACATGCCAACGACAGGTATGTGAAATTTTGCACATGCTGACCGGCTCTCTCTGAAGCTAAACATTGCCAGAATTCTCCACGTCTGCGAGCATCGTCGGATTTCTCATCCTTGGCCTCTACATCTTTCTCCACCACACAGCGTTTCAGGGGGTCATACGGGCGACCACTCGCGATGGTTCACGCGTATGCATTCCCGACTTGGGGGCTGTCATCCCGGGTCACATCTGGGGCCGGGTTGGCACAGGCTCCAAGTCGGGACCAGACCCGGAAGAGGGCATCGGTCTGTCCGACAGAGGTACTTGTGAACCATCGTCCGGTAATTTTTCATCTCTCTTATCGCAGTTGGTGCGCAACTCACAAGCCATTATTTCTTAACAATTTATACTGTTTCAGGTGCCGTATCCGGGGAGGAACAGCCCAAAACTGAGAGGTCAGGACGGAGACGACGAAGACAAACGCCCTCTCCTACAAATTGACCATTTACCAGCGTGAATACCATATTTTTATTCTTTTGTATCCATATCCTCGTAGCATGTAGTGCATAACGGACAGTGTAGCACTCGCAATTCTTTTCTCTCAGACACATACAAATTGTATATGATAACAGTTGCATCCCAGTGTGGTCAGGGTATCAATCAATTCACGGCCACCGCGAATTCAGGGACGTCTCCTTGCCCTTTGCGAATGACGGAAAACACTATGTACTAACCCGTACACACACCACCCTCGTGTGATTGTACATCTCCTGGTCAACGCTGTCGTTCTTGTCCGCTGTTTTTCCCCTGAATTGTTTGTAGGCACGATATCAACTCGAGTTTTTGCACATGAACCACGCCAAAAAAAAAAGGCAATGTACATACGGGTGGATGACTCACCGAAGGGTTCGGATCCCCACGGCTTTCCGCACCTCCATAGCGCGCCCCACCTCCATATCTCTTCGTAGGTTTCCCTTTTTCCCGTGACGGGATTGAGTCCGATGCCAGTCTCGATCTCTACGCCATCACGGTGTATGATCTCGCCTTCGTCAGCCAATCCATCGTCGCGAGAGTCGATGCGACTGTGGTCCCACCGGAATCGAAGAGGTGAGGTGGACAACGTATGACGAAGACCTGCGAATCCCCAGTTGACTTTGCTGGTTTTACTCAACGGAAGGGAGAGACGCAGATCGAGGTAAAATAGGGTGGCACCGACGTCAGGTGAGAAGGTTGAACGGGAGAACAGCACGAGAACGTCCGAGTCCTCGAATGGAGAGGTGGAGGGAATCCAAGCGATGCTTTCGCGTGTAGATATGAAGGGTTCTCCGTGCAGTTGAGACATGGACTATGTACGGTGCGTGTCCTGATTTGGAGTCATAATGAGGATTTGCTAAATTTCCCACGAAGTCGAGCTTTCTTCACCCCGGTCAATGGCGGCGGTCAAGGCGTCATCGAGACTTTCGGACGCGTTGTTGACTTTCTCTCGACGTCGACTTCCACACGTAGCGAGGAGACTGCACCAGGTAGTCGCACACCCTCCGCCTTCGCGACAAAAACCCTCTTCGTGCTCCCTCGGTGACTATGATCTTCAAGCACTATATGAAGACCTGATGACGCTGGACACTACAATTACGCAAAATTCGACAAGGCTTGAAGCTTCCAACGAAAGCAGCGATGTCTTGCTCGCAGAGTGCGCGAAACAAGGAAATGTTTACGATCTAGAGTCCTTCATGTCTTGTATGCTTGGTATGTCTCTATTCCTTGTGTCGTGACTTTTTTCATCATCACGTTCCCAGAGCCACCCACTGAGCATCAACGGGATCTGCATGTCAAAGCCCATATCGTCAAAGCCTCTCTCTCCGCCAGTCCCCCCTCATCCTCGTCCTCCACTGCGATCACCCAACAGTTCCCGACTAGTGCACTCGCGGTCTTGCATCAGTACGAAACCAGTGGTCACTTCGCCCCAGTGAAGTCGTACACTAGAGTCATATCCGCCCTTTTCAATGTCCAAACATGTGCTTCTTCCGATCCAAGACTTGGGCGTGCCGCAGCGCACGCACAAGCTTGGGATCTTTTCGCTCACATGCGTTATGTCGCACACCCCGTTCCTGATGCCCACCTGTACGCTCTGATGATTCGGGCATGTGGGTCGTTCTCTCGACCGGAACCCGAGCGTGCCTTGGATCTCTGGGTGGAGATGCAGGAGAACGGTGTTGCACCGACGAAGGGTGCCTACGAAGCTGTCATAAAAGTATGTGGGCGGGCGGGACCAGAGTGGCTGGGAGAGGGCATGCGACTTGCGAGGGAGATGAACGACCGATACTCGATAACCGGTGTGAGCGGGAGGGGCCTATGGTGCGCTCTCTTGGAAGGTTGCAAACGTGCTGGGGACCTCAAAAAAGCCAGATGGATACTTGCTGAAGCTATGCGAGACAACCGTCATGGTGACAGCACCGAGGATTCGTTGGTAGACGCGGAGATGATGGCTCATATCTTCCACACCTATGCATCGTACAAGCCGCCGTTCAGAAGAGAGACGACTCAACTTGTGGACGACGGCTCAGCTTCAGATCGAGAGTTGTCCATGAATGAAAGTCAAGTGGAGGAGATATTGGGAGACACTGAACCGTCCTCACAGATGTCTACCGAGCAGACGCAAGGTGACGATGTTCTCCCTAGTGTTCCTACAGAGAATGTGGAGACCATGGCTTCGTTTTCCCGCCTTCCACCGCAGACGCCATCCGATGTTATCGCAGAGACGCAAGCACTTTTCCACAGGATTCTTCAGGACAGGTCTGCGTCGCCGGAGGCACCCAGTTCACCTCAAACTGATTTTCTGATGGGCAAATTTGCGCACGTTCAGCTGACGCCCGTACTATTGAATGCTTATTTGTCTGTATTCTACAGACACGCTAGCATCGAGACCTCTCGAGAAGTCTTTGTCTCCCTCTTCGGCAAGAGGGATCCAATAGGTGGTCAAATATTGCGTCCTGACGAACACACGTACGTCAGTGCACTTGAACGATGCGCAGCAGCACGCGTGGTAGATCGGCACATAGCAGCTCGGTGGGCCGCGGATATCTGGCGGTGGTGGGAGGTTGCAGAAGCAAACGGGCTGAGGGACGGTAAGGGAAGTGTGGGGTCATACGCAAGGTTGATAGAGAGGGCGCACACTGCCATGAGAAGAGTGCTTATATTGTATGCCATATCAGCAGCTGTTCAGGCTTCATACTCAAATACTTTCATAGATCCGGCGACATTGACGGCGCTCTAGTGTTGCTGCGAACATTCATCTCTCGATACCCGCCAAACGCAGTGCTGCAGCCAGCCGGGCCCCAGCTAACCTCAGTCGCTACATCTCCAATAGTGACGCCCGTCAAGACCCCCTCAAAATCTACGACCGTTCAACTCTTCGCGAAACCTCCCATCCTTTCTACCCGCACCATACTCACGAATCCGGTGTCTTTGACAGCGTCTACCGCACGACCGCTGGTTCGGCTTACGTCTGTTGTTACTCCCAAAGATGATCGTGTACCTCCGATCATTGCGTTTAATGACGTCGATCTACTCCATGCAAGGTTAGCTGAGCATGGGAGGACCAAGGAACTTGGGTATATCAAGTGGGTCTGTATGGCGTATGCTCACGCGCTCAAAAAGAGGAGAGATGTGGTCCTCAAAGCTTCACCGACGAGACACGAGGATGGGGTGGACTAGGCACATCGCACTATATAATACCTTACTGGTCGCGAGGGGCTGATTTACCATAACTAATTACCTACGGGATCTACCGAGGGCTGACTAATGTTAGAATAGCCGAATTGAATACCCTACTCGGCGGCGCGAGTTTGTCGCACATCCCCCGCTCTGCCAAATTTAATGGCCTATTTTGCGAGGCCCCAGTCATCTAACGCGGCGGTCAGGATTGTAAATCCAGCGGAACAATCGGACGACTCTAAACCGCTACCAAAGAGGGGTATGTGTTCCTGCTTCACACCAGTCTATATTCCTAACCTTCTTCGGCAGAATCACCCCAGCGTCAATGTAGGAATATACTCATTTACGGGTAATGCCTTGTCTCATGTGTTGCACTTCCGCCGTTGATCTGTTGGGTTAGCTCCTGTAGGTTCCAAGATAAAGGCTGTATCTATTATCATCCACCGGTATGAGGTTTGATTCCGCCCTTTTCACGCTAACATTCCCAATAGTCGGAAAACACCGCCAATACGTGAGCGGCTCCATTGAATGATTTGTAACGTGTCGGCGCCAACTTAATTGTCTGCAGTGTAACTTCAGAATCTCCGGTAGCTGCGCCATTAACTCCTCAGGCAGTCAACGCTCCTGTGTTTGTTCCGAAGATCAATTTCAACCCGACTATATCACCGACCAAAACCCAGTCATTCGCTCCTTCGTGAGTTTCACTTCGTTTACTATCCTGTATTCTCTCTCAATGTTCGACAAGTCCTTCTCCGGTTCCCTACTACCCGAGTCATGACGAATACGACCCGTTTACACAACAACAACCGACTAATGGTTCTACTCAGCCCCCCGACGGGCAAGATGTGGCCAACGAATATCAACAGGAGGAGGATCCACTCACATATCTACCAAATCATGTCAGTTTCCCGCCCCTGCTCCATAGTTCAGAGGCTTGATTCTCAATCGTTCGCAGATCAACCAAGCAGATTACGATGATAATGTCACGTCCATGGGTACATATTATCAGCCTACTCAACCACCTTACATGCGGCAACCTGTCAGTGCATTACTTTCCTGCGGGCGACGGTTGGGTTTATTGATGTTTTGACCCAGCTGGATTATCACCTGTACACTCGACCAATTCCCAATTCGTTCGTACCGTCGCACTTCATGTCGGACAATGTCCGTGAAGAACTCCAAAAGCGTGCAGAAGCTGTTCACGCAGTTCCATTTCCACCGTACAATCTCCCTGACGAGCTCCAGGGCTATCACTCGCTTGTCCCACTCGAACCAACGCCGCCTGACCGGCGGAAATTCTTTAGCTGGTTTTCGACCGTGTATCGTGCGACGAATGCCAGTGATGGACTGGCCTATACTTTGCGACGAGTCGAAAGTATGCTCTTTTCTTGCGGAGCAATTTGAGGTCAACTGACCCGTGCAGATTTCAGACTCACGCACCAGGTTGCATTTGGCGCGATCGAAACCTGGTCCCGAATTCAGCATCCGAATATCGTGAGGTTACGTGAAGCGTTCACAACGCGTGCCTTCAACGATAACTGTCTGTGTCACGTTCCCTTTGGATTTCTGCCGTTTTGATACCGCCCTGGTTCATAGCCCTTGTGATGTCGTATGACTACCATCCGAATTCGCAAACATTGTTCGATATGTACTTGCGTCCCCAGCAGTCTGCATTTCCACCGACTCGATTTGGAGGGACGACAAACGTCCTCATCCCAGAAGCTACGCTCTGGTCATACATCGTTCAAATTGCGAGTGCAATACGGGCGGCGCACGAGGCGGGGTTGGCAGTTCGTATGGTCGACCCAACCAAGATCCTGGTGACAGGCAAGAATCGGTAGATCTTGAACCTCTTTAGGCTCACCCTCCTGTTGCTGACATATCACTTCAGGCTTCGGATTAGTTCGTGCGGTATCGTTGACGTGCTCATATATGACACACGGCAAGATGTTGCTCTTGTTCAACATGAAGACTTGGTCCTGTTCGGGCGGCTACTGTTCACATTGTGTTGTGGTAATCTCGGTGCGATTAATATACTTCCCAAAGCGCTGGATACGATGGGAAGGATGTATTCTGCGGATGTCAAGGCGTTGGCGCTGTACCTCATCTCCAAGCCTGGTCCGCACAAGGTAAGCAGGTGCTCTTGTTTGACCAAGTCAACTCTGATGACGAATACCTTCGTGACCGCAGACTATCGCGCAGGTCATCGAAATGATTGACAAAAATCAGTTACTACGCGAGGTGGATGAGGCCCACACGTCGGTATCGGAGGTGCCCTGCTGTGAATTGTACTGACTGGTTCCGGCCACAGTGGCACGGATAGGCTCGAAAGCGAGCTGGCCAGTGAACTCGAGAATGGCCGGCTAGTTCGTCTACTTTGCAAATTCGGGTTCATCAATGAACGACCAGAGTGCGTGTTTTTTCCACCGACTGGATGGTTGCTTATTTTCGCCATTAGGTTTGCCCGCGAGCCACGGTGGTCTGAGACAGGGGACAGGTATATCATCAAGCTGTTCCGGGACTACGTGTTTCATCAAGTCGACGAGAACGGTAATGCAGTCGTGAATTTGTCGCATGTGCTCGCTTGCCTGAACAAGGTACGGATGAAATTCGTGTTATTGGGTGCACAACGTCATGTCATTATAGCTTGACAGCGGAACCGATGAACGCATCATGCTGGTCTCCCGAGACGAACAGAGCTGTCTAGTTGTCAGCTACAAAGAAGTCAAGTCATGCATTGATGCGGCGTTTAGGTGTGTGACGTCCGGGCTCCTGACCGAGCTGGTGTTTACTACTTCTTCTGCGTGCTGCAGTGAACTATCCAGGGCCTCGCGCTGATGGAAGTAGGATAAAATATATAGGTAGAACTGAAAAAAGACGCGAAAAATGCATAAAAATTATTGACTGAATGTTCTGGGTGGGGGAGTGTTGAGTGAGGACCGATCATGTGAAAGTGTACAAACTGGAATTCCCATCACTTCTTGTGCTACCAATGTCATCACCACCTCGTCTCCCAGTTCTGCCCCTCCCTCATCCTCTCCTCCTCCTCCCCACCGCAAGGCTCACAATCCCAATCTCGAGGGTGCTCGCCGACAATTTGCTCGCCATTCTCGATGATTCCGACGCAGGCCAACCAGTTCTGGCTGTTGTCCCAGTCCCAGTCCCCCTCGAGCCTGTGAACGGGGAAGTAGTCCCGGCGTTGCCATCCGTCGCGACCGATGCACCTCCGCCCACCCACGGGGTCGCTGCTCGCGTTGTCCGCCTCGTTCGCGCCCGTGCAGTGGGTTCGCCCGCTCCTCGGCACCCCTACCTGCTCTACCTCCACGGTTTAACACGTATTCGGCTCCTCCAGCCGCTCGACTTGGACCCCTCCAATCTTGACTCTCTCCCACAACATGCGGTCGCCTATGCCCCTGCAGATATCATACCGTCTCACGAAACGCTCGATGCGTTCAAAGTAGCCGCCCTTCGATTGCTCGACAGACTTGCCAAGGATTCTGTCCAGGCACAGAGGAAAGACGAATGGCTCAAGGTCGCTTCCATGGTTGAGGACATGTCTGACCAACGTGCCGCGTGGATGGCCGACGTCCTCGTTGCAGCTATCCCTGGACAGTACACGGACAAGCTGGGTGAGTCGAGCGTCGGGGTCCCCATTACACGGTCAATCCCCGCTAACCCCGCTGGTGTGAGATAGATTTTCTCGCGGCGTCGGAGGTCGAGGACCGTCTTCGTCGTGCGACCGAGCTGTTTATCAAACAACAGTCTATTTCGGAGGTGTCGAAGAAGATTGCCTCTGCCGTCGATGAATCGTTTTCTCGTCAACAGAAGGAGTATTTCCTTCGTCAGCAGCTTGCGGCGATTCAACGCGAGCTCCAGAGCTTGCATAGTGCGAACCCCGGGCAAATTGGCAGCCCTGGTGGGAATGGCTTTGGAGCTGGCGGCACGGGTAGCGATTTGGACGAAGACGAACAGGCGGATGCGGATGACCTGGCGGACCTGCGGAAAAAGATCGAGACTCTCGATGCAGGTAGCGAGGAGAGAAAGGTTGGTGTCAGAGAGTGGAGGAGATTGAAACGCATTCCTCAAGGTAGCGTGGAGAACGGCGTCATCAGGACATATGTGAGACTCTGCGGCACGCAACAGGTTACAATCGCTGACTCAAGTTCTAGCTCGAATGGCTGACAAGCATTCCATGGCCGTCTACACTGGCATCCCAGTCGACCTCGCAAGACTCGCTCATGGATCCAGGCTTCTTGGCCAAGGCTCGGTAAGTCATCATTTTACTCCTTCTGTGTGTCCTCGCTGTTGCTAAACAAACACGTCCGTAGTGCCCAACTCGATGCAGATCACTATGGTCTTGACCAAATCAAACGTCGCCTAATAGAATATCTTGCGGTTGTCCGATTGCACGCAATCACTGATGAAGCTGCTTCGTCATCAACCCTCACGGCGGTTGAAGAGCCTATACATAAAACCTCATCAGACCGGCCTAATCTCGAGCGTGCACTGGTCCCTATTTCTAATGGAAACGCTATTCCCGGACAAAGTCCGACTGATATGGAGCCACCCAAGGCCTTGTCATCCAAGAAGAAGGGTGTGAAAGGTCCGATCTTATTGTAAGGCGTAACGGTTGTTCGGATATAGATCGTTGAACCAATCTGGCTGAACCTGTAGGTTTGTTGGTCCACCTGGAACGGGAAAAACGTCGCTCGGACAATCGATTGCAAAGGCTCTGAATCGACCTTTCCAGCGGATATCCCTCGGTGGTGTGCGTGACGAGGCGGAGATCAGGTAGTCGTCTTTGCTCTCAGATTGAGAGGGTCAAGAACTCAGGGAATTTTACGACAGGGGACATCGCAGAACATACGTTGCATCTGGACCAGGTATGATCGTTCAAGCACTTCGAAAAGCCGGAAGAAGCGATCCCGTTTTGTTGCTGTATGTCCCTCCTGTCGAGATCAACCAACCAGGCGGTCTAATGTTCTTCTACAGCGATGAAATCGACAAGGTCGGTCATAGCAACTTCCACGGCGACCCATCCGCTGCGTTGCTAGAGGTACTGGACCCTGAGCAAAACAATTCGTTCAATGTAAGTGTAGATTATCACGATGTGGTTCGGGGGTACTTATTCGACGCGCAAGGACCACTACATCAATGTCCCCATCGACCTCAGTCAAGTGCTCTTCATCTGCACTGCGAACTCGCTTGAGACGATATCCCCGCCTCTACTGGACCGCTGCGAAGTTGTCGAGTTGTCGGGATACACCTACGACGAGAAGATGCACATTGCCAGACGGTTCCTCCTACCGAAGCAAATTAAGGCGAACGGACTTTCTCCTTCCCACCTTGAGCTCACGGATGACGCTCTGCTTCATATCGCCACGGTTTACACCCGGGAAGCTGGCGTGCGGAGTCTTGAACGTGCGATCGGAGGCGTTGTAAGATTCAAAGCGGTAGAATGGGCAGAGCATCTCGATGGTGCCGCAGGCGAGGGAAACAACCACAAGGCGTGGCGTGGTATCGTCGAAGAAAGTGAGCTAGAGAAGATCCTCGGTGTACCTCGGTGGGACGGCGAAGAGCGAGAACGGGAAGAGAAGCGCGGCGTCGTCTACGGACTCGTTGTCACCGGCATGGGTGAAGGCGGGATCCTGCCCGTCGAGAGCACGGCCGTTCCTGGTACCGGAAGACTGAAACTGACGGGCAGCTTGGGGGACGTCATCAAGGAGAGCGGGGAGATCGCACTGAGCTGGGTCAAATCTCACGCGTTCGAACTCGGGATCACGGCCGGGCGGGGCATTGACCCTCTCAAGGTCCCGGATTCGGTCGACATTCATCTTCATCTGCCTGCGGGGGCTCAGAAGAAGGATGGTCCAAGTGCGGGCATCGCCATGGTGAGGAGCGTTTCACCCTGAGGTGTGCATATCGCTCACGTTGGTTAGACCTGCGCGTTCGTCTCGCTGCTTAGTGGTGCCATGGTTCCAAAGGACATTGCAATGACGGGCGAGGTAAGCCATCTGGCGTCACACATGCGAGACATGTCTTCTAACTCTCGAGGGCAGATCACACTTCGTGGGCGAGTCACGCCCGTTGGCGGTATTCGCATGAAAGTTTTGGGTGCACACCGGGCACAAATTCGTAAAGTCATTCTTCCGTGGGCCAACAGAAAAGATGTCGAGCACGACGTCTCCCCAGAGATAAGGCGGGAGATGCAGTTCTTCTTTGTCCGCACGGTCGACGAGGCGCTTGAAGCTGCATTCGGGAAGGGAACGCTCGGTTGGCGGAGGGAGGCCGTCCTGGTAGAAAGTAGGCTATAAATATTCATTGTAAAATGTGCATACAACCGTCCCTTGGGTATATACTGTACCGTCGAACCGTGTGTTGGATATAATAAATAATGTTGTGCTATCATTTGACGGTGTGGTTCCACTAGCCTAATCATCGAGGATAGTTAAATGTATTGAGAGTATGGAAACACTGATAAGAGATACAGGGCTGGATCGGCGAAAACAAATGTTGTGCGACAGTGAACGCTCTGAATCTCTGAATCCGATAGTACTTTGGGTTATTCGAGTAAAGAGGAAAGGAAAACTAAAATTACCAAAAACCACAAGCTACCGTCTTCTATTACATGCGAGCGAATGCAAAATGGAAATGATATGCTGTGCCTCCTTCAGATGGCGGTTGACGGGATGTGACACTTAGGATCCGAATTCGAGATGCGGAACAAAGGGGTGTCAAAGCTAATTAGTTCGTTTGCAACTGATGAGATATGAAAGGAATGAATCAGGAAACATTGAGAGACTCGGAGGACTGGACGTTGCAACTCTATGCAGTCGCGTGTTTGATCATCTAATTTCAAAGGTCTGAGTAGCGTCCTCGTGCTGAACATAAATCTCACCTCCCGCGCCCAACGCATCGTCTTTTTCGTCTCTGGTGACATACCGCGCTTGTTCCGTAGGTCTGATGCTATCCATTCGGCAAGCAAAAGCTGTTTGAGCTGCCCGTTGGGGAAACAGTCCGCGAGGTCACCCAAGAGGCCGAAACACAACTTGACAGTAGTTTCCGACCGGTCGTCATCAGCCAGGCATCGTTGAACGAGATCTAGGATATTCGCAGAGTGTGGAAGTAACAACTGAACTAGAGAAGATGTCAGTCGGTGAACGAGAAACATTCCTAACGGTAGCATACCCTTGTCGGTGTTTTTGAAACCAGCAACAACCCCCGTATAGGCCTCCAAAATACCCTCACGTAGTTGAGTAACGTATTCAACCAGATCATAATCAAGCTGTTGTTTGCCGAGTATAAGTGGACACAACCAAAAACGGGCATAGTAAAGCTTACGGGGTTTGGCTGGAGCGCACCAGCCTGCCTCAACACACCCATGGTAGTGTCGACAAACGGCTCAAATGCAACACTGATGGCGAGCGCAATGTCACCAAAGCACGACAGTATGGAGATCTTGACGTTGCGATTCAAAACGTCACTCTGGAGATTCTCCAGCAAGACATTCATGAATGCACCGGCATATTGTGCACTTTGATCACCCAGCGCACGAGAGATATCGCCAATAATGCCGACAGCAACCATGCACAGTTGGGTATCTTCGTGCGCCTTGAGAGCGCTATATAGGTATGGCAGGAACGCCTGGATATACGGCGAGAAGCCAGCCTCGAGAGCTACAGTGAAGAATAACATCGGGAGACTGCACAAGAAGGGGGAACAGGCAGTGCTTACCGGCTGCTATTGACCCGACGACCAGGAACGCGTCTTCAAGAACGGTCGATGTCTTTCCGGCTGCTCGGATGAGCTCGAGGACAATAGTCATGATACGATCTGCCATTGGCTGAATACCGTCATTCAGTCGGCGAACAACACTCTGTACAAGCGGTCAGATAAAGCATTCGACGATGGCGATAGATGCCGGCTCACAATCACAACACTACACAAGTTGCTTTGCAGCTCGTTCCAGTTGTTGCGATCATCAATGCCAACGATTTGGTTCTGTCAAGACGTACCGATAAGAACACTGCAGAGGGAGAAACGGTACCACAGACCTGCATCCCTAGTAACTGTTCCATACGAACAAGAATCGTTATCAAAGTATTTTGAACGACTGGGACAACATCAGCAGTAGCATGCGTGACATAAGAGGTAATAGCCTCGTAGGCGGAAGTCCGGAAATTGGCCTCGTTGCTCGTCCTGGCAATAACCGTAAGGGAATGGAAGGCGGCGTCAGTCCGAGAGTACTCACGTCTCTGTGACACGAAGGAGCGCGTTAACGATACCCTCGTAATATGGTGACAGGTGTCCAGTTTGTGACGATTCATTTTCGTCCTCGAGATATCCAAGCTGATCGGCAAGATTCATCAAA
Source organism: Wakefieldia striispora (assembly GCA_038090475.1). Lineage (NCBI taxonomy): Eukaryota > Fungi > Basidiomycota > Agaricomycetes > Agaricales > Hymenogastraceae > Wakefieldia > Wakefieldia striispora. Next base: position 26,663 of record JBBPMU010000177.1, on the reverse strand, counting down.
GCCCAGCAGCAGTTGGTCACAATCCGTGGGTTATCCTGCAGGCCAGTGACGAGTGCGGACACTAAAGGATGAAGGTGAACATCCGGCTTGATTGTGATAATCAGCAGATCACAGATACGTCCGAGCGTCCAAGCAGTAGTGTCTTTGACATGTATATTGGAGTCACTCATCATTCCGATCAGAAGAGGGAGAGCCTGGTTCACAAGGGGCATAAGTACGGTAGGATCAGGGCCATCGAGGATGGAGCCGAATGTCATGACGGCGGCTTCGCGTTGATGCCAGTCTTGTGACTTGATATGAGCCTCAATGAAGGGAATGACGGCGGGAACGATGGAATCTGCTACTGCCTGTGCCATGAAACCCAAACATGTGCCTGCCGACATGGAGATATTCCATTCATCTTCGTCGGCATCTTCTTCCTGCCGCGTAAGAAGGGACAACAGCACAGGAATCACTTCGGGCAGTGCAACCTTGGCGAAAAATTTTGACTCGAGCTCGGGCGGCTCTCCGTAGTCTGCAGCCTGGTGGGGAAATGAGCGGTATGGTCCAAAAAAGGAGAACATCACGGTGATTACCTCGCGTGCTTCGTGAGCAAGCTCGATTTCCTCTTCACAGACAGTTGTCCAGAATTCCACGGCTTGCAGTGCTACGCGCTCGTCACTGTGTTTCATACCCATGACTGTCAGCTGGAAATAGCAGGTCAGCACAGAGAAAGGCTAAGCAATGGATGAGCACACACCCCAAATAGTGCCTGTTCCATGTAGAATGCCATCTTGTCATAATAGAGCGCCATTATCTTCACTAGACACTCAAACGAACCAACTTGAACTGCAACCGTCGGATTCTGGGTAGCTTCGCACACGACTTGCATGATGTAGTTACGCTCGCCCTGTCAAACCATTTAGGCGGTGCACGGATGGCGATTTCACGTGACGCACCTCTCGCTCAAAGTTTTCACGGACAAACTCGAGAGAGTTATACAACGCATGTATGGCAGCCAACTGAACGTCCGGAGAGGGCTCGTCCTTGCGAGCCCCGTGGATCACGGCGGTCAGGATCTCGTTTGATCGCAGACTCAATATGTCAGGTTTCTGAGAAGAACGGTGAGACGATAAGATAATTATCAGCCAGAGCGACGCACAATCGACTCGCAGATGTAACCGATGGTCTGCAGCGTTGCGATCCTGAGATTCGTATTCGTAGAGTTGTTCACGAAGCCGAGGAGCAACTCGATGAGATCCGGCCATTGATCGTGCGGGAGTTCCACAGTTGCAATCGCGGAGACGACCTGAGCGGCGAAGGAGCCCGCCTTGGCGGTGGGGGAAGCAAGGGTGACAAGCGCTTCTTGCTTGATCTTGGTCTTGGCGGCAGTGTCGAACGCCAGCCATCTGTTCGCGGCCTCGGTCTGTCTTGCGGTTTCCTAGATAGGGATGTTTAGACACATGGAGGGGAAAGGAGGTCGCGTTTACGTACACGAGCAGACAACGCATTTTTGAGGGCGAGAGCGGCAGCGTTACGGATGTGCAACTGCGAACTTTCGTTGGCGAGCTCGGCTGAGAGCATGGTCATGTACGCTGGCTGGATGGGGGGGGTGAGTGGCAGGTCCTCGAGCAAGGTGAGACATACATAGTTCTCTCTCGAGGCATTCTCGAGTTGCTGGGTAGCATTCTGACGCGTATTCGCGTCTGTAAAACAAAGAGAAGGTGAGTTTATCGACCCGTTCGCAGCGCACGAGTGGCGTACCGGGCGATAGGGTATTTGCTAAGAGTTCGCTGGCGTTCATGATCAAGGGTTTGATAGTGGGGTGAAGGTGGTCGTGGACGAGGAAGTCGACAGAAAAGTCCGGAATCGAAATTCACGTCTGAGTTGATCTTTTTTTGTTGCTTTTCTTTGTTTTTTTGTTGAGTTGATGGGCGTGCTTTGGTGGGCTGAGGGAGGGACAGGACAAGTCGCGCGGCAAGCGGCTGTTCAAAAAAAAATTATCAGTTCACCCCAGCCAACGACCAGACCAAAGTCTTTAACACGTCAATTAGCAACAGATCGTAGGTAATTCATAGCCCTGATTCGTTCCTGTAGGTAATCCAACCACCCGCAGCACCCCCATCCACCCTTCGATCCATGGCAGATCGGGTCCGTCCTGTGTTTTCTGCACCCGATCATCTTCTCACTCTCTCCAGGCTCGTGGTGCTGCACGAGGTGGCCGTGGCGGTCTTGCTATCCGAGGTGCAAGACCACCACTACCTAGTTCCGAAGCAAAGTAAGTATCCCACCCGCCACGAGCCATTCGTGTTGATAAGACTCAAGTAAGAGCAAGCGTGAAGCCATCCTCGATCTTTCAAAGTATGTAAACGAGAGGATCCGAGTCAAGTTTACCGGCGGTCGTGAGGGTGCGCCTGTAATTCTGCTCGCGCAATGCGCCCTGACCATGCGCTCCGTAGTCAAGGGTATCTTGAAGGGATATGATCAATTACTCAACCTCGTGCTTGACGAGGTCGAAGAGGAGCTCCAAGGTACCTGACCTCCGTTTTCATCGTCGTAATCTAACGTCTCTACTACATCGCCAATCAGAACCCGAACCTCATACGCGCATGCTGGGGCTGGTCGTCCTTCGTGGACCGACCATTACGCTGTTGAGTCCCGTTGACGGTTCCGAAGAAATCGCAAATCCTTTCATCGCACAAGAGTGATGGTGTCTTAGTCTCCACTCATCTCTTGCCGCCCCCCGAGTTCGAACCCAAAAGTGAGAGTAGTAATGCATTAGGTGGTGAGAACAACTTCAGCGTGTATTTGAATTATGTCACTTCGCTGTAGTAGAGGTGATTACATGAAGCCGTTCCGAATACACAATGGGTTTGTATCAAAAGCAGTGCACAGGGAGAGGACTTCCTTTAGCTTGAGCGTGTCGTAGAGTTTCTTGATTCGGGAATGCCAACTTATAACACGCTGCGTCCCATGGAGACAAGCGGCAGTCTCAAATCCTCGAAATCTCTCAGGCTCTACCCCTCGTGACTGCTGAAATGGTTTATCGGAGTGGCGTCACACTTCGCGGTGATCCTGTGAACTTCACAGAGCCGGGAACAGTCGGCATCGGGTGCGGTTGCCCGAAATTTATGGGTGACCCCAGCCCCGGTATGTGGACTAGTGGCTGTGGGGACGAGTAGCGGGGGGGTCCTTCGTGTGTCGGGGAGGATGGTGATATGGACGACGAGGATGGAGTAGAGGGACAGTTGACGTATGTCATTGGATAGGGAAAAGAGCTCATGTTTGTCTCCATGCCCCCAGGCGTCTGGCGGACGTTCGTTCTCAAAGGCGATTGAGAAGGCGACCTTGACTGCAACCTCCCGGTTGAGATATTGAGGTGACGCCGAGCGAGCTGGGCAAGCGAGGGAGAAGACGATCGAGAGTTGGTCGTGGAAATGTGGTCTGGATGGGGTGTAGTCGTAACGATCGACGGGACGTGCCTGTGTGGAAGGGATATGTGCGAGTGTGCTATCGATGGTGAACCCGCCACGGAAATCGACGGCTTTCCTTCTCCGGAAAAGCCACCGTCAGAAAGGTGTATGGCAGATAATTCGTGCTCGAGAGACGGAGGTGTACCGTCCCTGGGCTCGTTTGTGCGATGATGATATGTTGACATAGATGAAAATTGAGATCCAGGTGTAGGGTATGTACTGAGTGTGACATCGACAGTGTGCTCTTGCATGTCAGGAAGAGGTTGCGGGATGCGGGATTGCGTCGCAGTAGTCTCATAAAATACAGTAGATGTGTCAGCGGCCTGAGAAGGAATTTGCACATGAAGATGATGTGGGCGTATTGACGGTGAAGTTTGAAAGAGAATGGGAGAAGGGTGTGTGACCGACGGCCATGAGAAGCGATTAGTTACTTTGCGACTCGGAGGTCCAGACTGGGAGCGGCGGATAAGATCGGCTTTCTGTGCGATAATCTCGGCTTCCCGGTTGGGGATAGTATGGCTGACTCGGTCGCCAGGTGGGTCTGCGGGCCTCGTTATCAACCTGCCTCGACTAGAGCTAAAAAGCTGAGTAACCGTCGTCACCGGTACACCAGAGGGTCCGCCCAGGGATCCCTCGTTAACGGATCTGGTAGACTGAACATCATCAGATCCAGTAGCTTCCGAACGAGACTCCTCGTCATTCAGGATTTCAAGGCTATCACCCGACGCAGTTGACGCAGCGCAATCGCTTGTGAAGGTCGAAGCTGTCGCCAGAGCGATACCTTGATCGAGCTGGTCCTGAAACATTGCGTGGCGTTCGGGTGACGCTTCGGGAGGAGGCGGGCTAGTCCACTGGCTTCGCTTGGGAGCCATGTGTTCAGGCATACGGTGCTCCGCGGTAGTTCGCCTTCCGGGCTCAAAGAACTCCGGTTTCGACGCATGGCGCTCGGAGAACCCGCCCCTCGACTGCATGGGACTTGCGCCAGCGCTGAAGGACTGCGGAGCAAGCGAGAGGCGAGGAGGCACAAAAAGTGGAGGGGGTGGAGCGGGGGTTGCGTCGCTCTTTTTCTCCTCACAGAGCTGCGACAACGCCTGGATTGCACCCGGCCGCATTGCCAGAATTCGAGACGCGCGCATGAATTCGCCGCGTATCTGTCATGAAATGTAAACATGATCTCATGAAAGCTGACACTTGCAAGTACCTGGTATAAGCCTTCCCTAGTCACGCATCGTGCAACATTGAAATCGGTCTCAAAAGGGTCCTAACAAATATGAACTGAACATCTATAAAATGATAAAATATAGACATACTTCTATGCAGAATCGATTTCGTTCTCTAGCATCGTTGTACTTTGAACTTGAAAGCTGACGTGAGGAATCGTGTGAACAGTAAGCGTTTGGAGTATTATCAAGGCTTGAACATACGTCATTTTGCCATCCCTTGCTTTCTTTCTTGAGTAACCCGGCACGTATTGAAGCAATACCTGTGTTGTATGTGAAATCACGCGAATAGTAACGGAAAAAGTCGATTAGACTACAGGACAGATGATTAATCTCGTTTGACGTCATTAGTACGAACTTACAGCTCAGCAACGCTCTCTGTGTTGGGCGATTGCCAGCGCTGACACAATAGTTCAATGTCGTCGAAGAACCTAACATCAGTGGTTATTTGAGGACCCCTATTGGAAAGCAGTTGGGCTCTGACCACGTGTTGTATCCACCAATATGCGTGTCCTCCTAAACGGAGTGAGCATGACAATTAGGTCATTACTCGGCACTTACTCGAGAGATCGGGCGCAGCGGAGGCATCTGCTGTAGATTTGGAAGTACGGGAGGGTTCTTTACGTGGACAAGGAAGTATATGACTAAGAGAACATAGCCATAGGACGAGAGTGTCCCTTGGTAAGGCGAGTTGATTTTCCTGGATGAAACGCAGTTGAGACGAGATGCCGACCCCCTGGACGAGCATCAGCACGAACCTCCGTTTACTCCAAACCTTGACTAGATTTCACGTTCAGCATGTGGCGTGCAAGGTGGCGTAAGTGAACTTACGGAAGAGGACGAGTGTTCGGACACGAGTCGGGTCAATCATGGCATAACACATCAGCAAGCGTGTGTTTTCCAGTGCCAACCTATTCTCAAATCCGATATCACACGCGATGCCTGAAGGCAGCCCTGGCGAAGGGTCCAAAGATAGCTTAACAATCGGGATGCGCGCGTGGGGCAATGGCTTGACATGAAATTTGGTTTCTATAGTGTGCGCCGATGAGCACGGAGTGGGTAGTCGATACGGAAAGACAAACCGCGCTCGAGGAGGTCACCAAGCATAGTGACAAGGTCAGAAGCAGAGAGGCGCTCATCCGAATCGATGAGGCAACATAGGTCCATATCTTTGGAAGGGATCAACACGCTGCGTGTGATTGCGGGAAGAAGCTTTGACCTGAATTACGGAGGCTGAAACCATTCGCAGTGCTTCCGAAGGACAGAAGACGACTGTCAGGCTCTATGGTACGAATTAAGCGTTCGAGTAGTTTCCGGACGTCCTCCTTGATTGCCATCTCTTCGGCAGTTGGGAGGAGCTGTATCACGAAATCAAATAGGGCTTGAGAGAGTTCGACGATAAAGAAACGGTGCTTGGAGGCATGCCGACTACGCTGGTTCTGGTTGTGGACGTAGGGCAACGATTGAACAGCAGAGGGAGGGGCAATTGCGGCCTGCGCCATGCGTACTGGGATGTTGAAACTCGAATCGGTCGAGTTATATATGCGGTAGCTCTGGGGGTGAGCAAATCTTGGTGACGGTGACCGCAGAAGGATGGGAACGGAATCCAGGACGATCACCGTTGTGTGTGGCCTGAATTGTTGGGTGATGGTACCCAGGCAAACTGCCCGATTCGGAAGCCTTATTATTTCAGTGACTAAGTTTCTAAACTACAAACCAACCCTTTGTCTCAAGATCTCATGCAGCTGGCAAAGGCGAAACTTACGGAACAAAACGTGAAACAGCTTTTACAGCTAAAGCGACGATCAAAGGGGGTGAGATGAAGAGATATTTGCATCGTCGTACAGAGCCATTTAGTAGAATTCTATAAGACGTACACAGCAAGGTACGGGAGATTTAAGACCGTTCATCCAGAATGGAAAGGATGAATCGTGGAGCTATGCGTATTCACGGGCGGGCACGAGTCGCGGGAGGAGTACAACACGGCAGAGTTAACGAGCAGAGGACAAGGCTTTGCTGAGAACTACAAAATGGCAGTCGGTATACAGTAACACATTCAAGGAAAGGCGACAAACCTGTCTGGTAACTGACTTCAGAAGGGTCTGTGCCTTGAATCTCCAACGCGATCCCGTCGAGCCTGCGCCTTAGAGCTTCTCGGGATGACGCGAAGACCATCTTAGGCTTGATCTTGGCCTCGTCTGGAGACCTGATAGAATCCAATAGCGCCGTGTGATAAGGACCAGTAAAGGTCAGATCGAAACGCGCCACTGACCATGAGAAAAACAAGAGTTTGTTTCTCTTCCCATCCTTCTCGAATTCGAAATCATAGACTGCCCACCTGCACTCCTTCTCTGGCAGATCCTTCAAAAACTGTTCGTAGTCCCCTTTCTCTGAAGTCTTTTCAATGACGATTTCCTTCAGGTCCGGACTGAGTGTAAAGGTGATGTATTTGTACTTCTTGCGCAACTTGAGGTCTTGGAAAGCTGTGAGACAGATGTCTGCCAACTGGACTCCGGAAGCCTGAGGATACTTTAGAACATGAATGTTGCAAAGGACACCGGACTCACCATGATGAAGTGATAGATAGAGATTGCTTGCGATCCCAATCGCGATCAGGACTAGTCTGGTCTTTATGGACTCCGACCTAACTTTGCTTGCGTAAGCCGCCTTCATTACCAGGACCGTCATGTCCTCCCTCTCCAAAGATGCCGACGCGTTCAAGCGGATCCTACACCGCCAGGAATTTACGTCCTGGCACTCGCAGCCAGCAGCCAATGTAAACACACAGCTGGTGTACGCAGTTGACTACCTCAAAGTGATTCGGGTGTCCATCTGCGTGACAGCGAGTCTGCTGACCCCGTATTCAGTCTACCCCCAATCCGATGAGACTGCAGGACATTGCGATCGTCACAAACACACCTTTAGACACAGATGCAGTCCTCCTAGAGAAATTCAAGTCGCATGACCGCATCCAATACGACCCCAAAACTGACCTTTACTCCTACCGTGTAGGTTTTGTCAAGTAGTCATGGCGCAAGGGACTGAACCATCTGAAGCACGACTTTAATTTTCGCAACAAAGCCGCGCTCTTGACCGAAATTCAACGCCAAACTCGGAAGGGTGGTGGCATCCCTGTTCGTGCCCTGAAAGAGTCCTGGAAGGAAGCCCCGCAAGCAATCGAAGAGCTTGAAAAGGAGGGGGACGTACTTGTTACCCGCACTGTCAAGGATGGACAACTGAAGATGGTATTTTGGAACGAAATCAAACCCGATGAAGACAGCGGAGGAAAGGCGGTTGAAAAAGGTCGGCTCCCAATAATCGAACGTGTCCGATCAGCTAATATGTGTGCCTCAGAATTCCTTGATCTATGGCATCAACTCAAAGTACCAAACGACGTTGATTTGCTCAAGGCCCTTGCTTCGGGTATGTTTTCGCATCTCGCGTATGGACGGCGCCTGCAGCTGCGCAGAGGGATTACAGGCTACCGCTGCGGAAGCCCCTATACCCAAGACACCTTCAACTACCAAGAAAAAAGGCAAACGCTCCGTCCCTCGGCAAAGACAAGTCAAGATCACGAATGTCCATCTGAGGGGGGAAATAGATTTATCACGGGATTATCATTCTACCAGCAAATGACAATTGTATTTAGCGCGTCCCTCGAGGTACCCTAATGAGGGCTAATTCAACATCTTTACCGTCCCCGCTTTGCGGGATGTGGGATATCCCAAAGTTGGAAAGCGGTGATGGGATGTTCTGACCTTGAGCAACAGCCTGGTCGGTTGATCATCGCGTTTCTTCCACTCTTAACAGCACTTTCTTCCCATATTTCCCATCAACCAGGCTCGACATCACGATGCACATTTTCTCTGTGGCATCCGCATCCGACTCTTGGCTTCCGATCACCAATATCTCATGTTCCGGGCTGTCAAGCTATATGAACGGATCAACCAACGAACTTCGCCCGCCGGTAGGAGTTAGACTCGCCTTTCCTTCCCGCATAAGACCAGTCAGAGCATGCATCATCCGAAGGCGTTCATCAAGGCTTCTTTGGTCGTACCATCTCGTCTGCCAAAATCCATGGCATGTCAGGTTCCTGAAAATGAACAGCGATGTCGGCAACGACAGGGGTTCCTTCGACATGGCACCGTATGACACCAAATGTGAGTCTTCAACGAGCAAACGTGCCATCAGAGTCGTGGCTTTCCCGCCCACGCAATTAAGGCCCAACCTGACATCCTACGTGAAACGCTAAGCCAGGGGTCCGTATCAAATGGAACGAACCCACTTTTCCCTGGGTCCAAGACGAAAAGGTAGCCTTGAAAGCCTTATCCGCTAGTTCATCGTAGGTCACAACGTGCGTCGCTCCCAAGGCCTTCAAACGTGATTTCAGAGACTCTACGTTATCCCTGTCCTTCGTGTCAGCTGGGACGTCAACAGAACTGTCCAAACACCTAACCTATTGCGTATGAAATTGATGGTTTTGATTCCCTTGGAGGCAGCTATCTGAATAACCGCTTGTCCAACCTGCGTGCACTATCAACACTGCTGTGACGCCAACACACGAGACACATACGGCGCTGTTAGCTCCGTTTTGGAGCACCCAGTCGCCTTCTTCCAGTTGGACAAAGTCATGAAGCATATTGTAGGCGGTGGGCGGGTTCACCTAAAACCCCTTCGTAGTTTGGTCTTGGCTGGCAGACCGGCGAAACGTGTACATACCGTGAGGGTCGCAGCTTGCGTTGCGTTCAACCCCGAGGAATCCACCTTCAACACGTCCTCGACACGGACGTTCCTACTCGACGCCCACGTCCCCATTTGCGGCTTCGTCATGACGACCCAATCCCGTACCTTCAGTGCCGTGACGCCATCCCCCACGGACAGCACCTCCGCTACCCCTTCGTTCCCACCGACAAATAGTGGTGAGGGATGTGACGACGACAAGTCCGTACATGGAGATGGTCGCGCTGGGTATACCCCTTCGATGACGTTGATATCCGCAGGGTTGATGGGGGAAAGGAGAAAACGGACGTTCGCCGTCTTTGGTGCCGGGGGTGGAAGATCCGGAAAGGTGACCGCGGAAAGAACAGAGGATGGTTGCCCTGTCTTGCTGTACACTATGGCCCGCTGGCCCAGAGAAATAGTCGAAGTTTGGAATGTGCGTATGGCCGAGCTGACCGCGAACCTGCGACAGGACAGACGGTACAGATTGACTGCAAGTTGGCTGTCCACCATCGTGAGTACTATAGCTCGATGGCAAACAAGTCGGTTTGCCTCAAAGAGACGAGTGGTATATTATAGCTCACCACAACCTCTGACGTTAGAATTCGGGGTAAATTCATACCTGCTTCACGACGCACTTCCAATCCGAGCCGTACCGAACGCGATAAATATCAGGAGATACATCAATACGGCCTAGGTAAGCATACAACCTGTGAATCATAGATAGGAGGCGAACATGCAGAAAATATGCGGAATGCGTGATGTTGGTGCCAGGCATTACATAGAGTCAGAAATATCCACAGCGACTATCGTGACAAACAACCAAACAAGCTAATCACTAGAAAGCAAATCTTGTAAGGTCATGTCCAAAGAGCAAGTAAATGTCGTGAAGTTGAAATGTATAAACCCAGTGCGGCATATAAACATGGAGTGAAACCATTACCTGGTCGCAAGTGTTACGCTGGGACCATCATTCTTCTTGGGTTTTTCGAGGATACAGGTGTAGAAACGTTTTCCTTCTCCGCTTCGCTTGACACAGATGTGATACTAGCTCTTCTAGTGGAGGGCTTGATGTTCGACTCAACAATTGAACTAGATGCTCGGCGTAATCCACTGGAAACAGGTGGTCGAGTATTTGTGACCCTCCCTAGGGCGGAAGGAATTCTCGGGGCAACGGGTGGCGAAGTTCCTGTGCCAACAGCGGAGGTTCGCGAGAGTTTCGAAGAGGGTACCGTGCTCCCCACTGGTTTCCCAGCAATTGACGGTGCTGAGATTGTGCGACCAGCGGCACCTGGAACCCGCACTCCATGTTTGCGCTTCACCTAACGCGAAGAAGAGCTCGATGTGAGCTTCTCTCGAACGCACAACTTAGACTCGAGGGAAGGAACGTACCAATTCCAGTTCTTGCTGCTTCGATTCCAAAGCGATGTTAAGACCACCAATGTCCTCCTTATTTTGGTCGAGCTGTTTATTTAGCTGGACAATCGTAACCTCCATAACCGCACTCTCCTTTCTCAATTGATTGATATGATCGCGCAATGGGGGGATCTCGGACGAAAATTTGTCTCGCTCTATCTCAACATCTCCTTTCTCCCGTTCTAGCTGGGAGATACGATCGTGTAGCTGGTTCTGGTTAGCCTCCGTCTAGACCCCGAGTCCCTCCGTTAGCCTGACAGTCTAGACTTCTGCTTTCACCCTCACCTGCGCAAATATTTCACGTTCCACAATGAAATCGCCTTTCTCCTGTTCTAGTTGCGAGATCTGGTCATGTAGTCTACGCAGTGCTTCCAAATTCGCTTCTTCTGCAATCCTAAGTTCGTCTTGCAGTTGGAGAGACTTGCGGTTGGTCGTCTCTATCTCCTGTGCCAAGCCATCGCGTTCCACGACGATCTCACTCTTTTCCCGTTCCAATTGGGAGATTTGGTCGTGAAGCCTTCGGAGGGCTTGCCTGTTCATCCCGTTTGCAGCCCCGAGTTCTTCCTCCAGTCTGAGCACCTCGTTGTCTGCGCTTTCCCTCGCTTGCGTTAGAGCGTCATGTTCATCACGGAGATCGTTCTTTTCTTCCTCCAACAGTGACATTCGGTGACGTAGCTGGCGTAGCGCCTCTTTGGTTTCGTCTCCCACCTCGAGCTCGCCATTAACCCTGTCAAGTTCAGCTTTCATGTTCTCTACCGTCTGCGCCAGGAACTTGCGTTCGACTTCGACGTCCTTCTTTTCCCGTTCCAGCTGGGAAATTTGTCGATGGAGCTGACGGAGAGCCTCTCCACTTGCCTCGTCCATGACGCTCCGCTCCACACTCTCCCGACGGCTGTTGTCTACCTCCTCCTCCAGGTGCCGACACATCTTCTCCAAGTCGGCAGCCTTTTTCTTCCATGAGCGGACCACGGTCTTACGTTTGTCGTTCTCTTTCTCTGAGGCTTCAAGGCGGAGAGTCAACGTCTCGACGAGTTCGTCACGGGCATTCAGGTCGATCTCGAACTGAGCACACATTTCTTGCTGTAGTGCAAGCTGCGTGCGGAGGGACCAGATGAGATCCTCCTCGCGGGAGGCGGAGCGCGAATGTACGCCCGACGGAGGGGTGGGCGGCGTTTGATGTGTGTAATACGTTGTGGCATTGACGCGGAATGGGTCTGGTGGGGGACGGTGTGAAGGTGACTGAGCATCGGAGTGATCTGCGTCGCTCTCATTTCCATCTCGTTGCTTGAGGGCGCTGCTAATTTTCGACCACATTGCAGCGATCGACGTCGAGCTTGAGGGTTGCGTTCAGTTGGAGTTTGATGTACAGGTTAGACACGCTCAGTCACGTGGATAATGAACTTGACGCGTCTCATCACGTGCACCAATTATCAGCCGCCGTACTTATGTAAGTAGAACTTCATACCTGCTAAACCTCGGGTGCGTCACAAGTACATTCGCGACGTGCCTAACTGATTTGAATAAACATACACTCCACCAGCTACAAGAACATTTGTCCCAAGTTACTCTATTCCTCTAAAGCTTGGGAGCCTCGATGAACGAAACACCCTGAGGCGAGTTAAATGAGAGAGACGTCATGGAAGAAATGTTACCTACTTTCTCGATGTTGGTTACAAGCTCAGGAATTGCAGCTACGACTAGGGCTTTTTCTGCGTCTGTGATGTTGCCAAGACCTTTGATCTTCTCTACACCATTTGGCTACAGCACGGTAAGGCTGAGTTTGGGGCAGAGGAAAATACTCTTACCCCGAGTTCAACAGGCGCCGAGAAATATTCTATATCTTTTTCGAGTTCGCCCTTGAGAGCGTCGCCGCCAACTTTGTCCGCGGCGAGGTTGACGTAGCATGGCGCAACAATGCCTTTCTCGCCCCTGACCGCACGGATAACTTTGTCCGCAAACTCTGCACCGGCGTAAGCCATCGAAAGAGTGGCTGAGCCAGCACCATCTTTAGCTTTAACGACCTCGTCGCCTCCAAATTGGATGCGCTTAACAAGGCCGGAGTTATCGAGGCTGGGGGGAAGAGGGTGCGAGGACTGGGAAAGGAGAGGAACGATCTGTTTTTTTTATGTCTTCATAAGTAATTGTGCAATTTGATCGAGAAAACACGATACAGACAGTGACGCCGCTGTGGCCACCTACGACAGGCACAGTAACGGAAGTAGCCAAAGAGAGGTCTCCCAAGATTTCTGATACAAATGTGGAAGCACGAACGACATCGAGCGTCGTAACACCGAAGATCCTAAGGTTGGGATAAGTTATATGCAGATCATCGTGTGGTCCAGCACTACCTCTTGGGGTCAAAGACGCCGTGTTTCTTGAAAACCTCAACAACGATCGGGACTGTGGAGTTGACAGGATTAGAGATAACAAGTACAAACGCTTTTGGAGCAGTCGTGGCGATGCCTGTAGCAAGGTCACGCACGATTCCAGCGTTGATCTTGGACGATGTCAACGACCGGGAAGAATGAAGGGCAGACTGATCAAACCTTGAAAAGGTCATCACTGCAAGATCCGATGGTGTAGCCGTTAGTCAACCGGCGCAGTCGCACACCTATGCCACGCACCGTGTCATCTAGAGCAGCGTGTTGAGAAATCAGTTCCACAGGAAAGAGACAATCCACTTACTCCTGGTTTCCTTGGGACACCTGCAGGAATGACGACTATGTCTGCCCCGGTAAGGGCCTTCTTCAGCCCGTCCTCTGGGGGAAGGTATCCTTCGACCTTTGCAGGCGTTGCGATGTGGGACAGGTCAACGGCGACTCCTGGGGCGTTGACGATATCATATAGACTGAGCTGTTACCAGTGTATCAGGGAAGTATCGATGAATAAGTACTGATAAAATGGTATACCTTGGTGACGGAAGGGTTTGATTTCAGTAAGAGGGACAAGGGTTGACCGATACCACCTGATCGCCTCTCATGAGTGTTACTCGGGGGAAGAGTCTGAGAGAAATCAACTACCTGCAGCGCCAAGGACGACAGCTTTTACCATGATGCCAGAATACGAAGGGTGTGGCGATTCGTAGGAAGAGATTCGAGCGGGATCGCGATCTTTATCTCCCTTGGTCAAGCGGTTACTTCCGACAAATATCACGCAAGCTCGAGTAATCACGTTTCGGCCCGTTCTCGGGCCAGTTCGGGCCACCGTTGACCTCCGTGCACCCAGCTGATCAAACACAGAGTCATTCCGAGGCATACTATACAATATACACACGCATGAGACTTTCGACCGCCTAATTGCGTAACTCGAAGTTACAATTCATCACCTCTGCCCCAATTCGAGTCTTCGCTCGCACGCTTTACCGTTTCGTATCCTTCCTTTGCGAACTGTCGCGCCTCCTCCGAGTCGGCCCTTTCCCTTGCCCGGTCCACTTTGTGCTCGGGCGAATACCCACTCAGAACCTGTTGTGCGCAGACAATTGGTCGATCGATATTTTACTAGCCGCATTTAACGTACCTCTAGGACGTGAGCAACCTTTTCCTCCGCAGCCTCCATGGAGTTGTTCAGTATCTCCTTCAGCTTCGTAAACATGTTTTCCGTCCTGCTGGTGGTTTGCACCCAGCGGATGCGTGTCTCCCCTATACAAGGGTCAACGCATATATATGCGAAAATACGTCGAATTTACGCAGTAACCCAGGTCTGCTCGTCGGAATTGCACTTTCGCTAATACCCCTCTCGCGTAAATAGGCACGAAGACGGGCGTCTGGCCACACAAGGTAGGAAGCAGCTTTCGCTGATGTGTCAGGACACCTACAAATCATGAAATGCATCAACATTAGTGGGAAACCAGGTGAATACTCACTTGCTGTGTATCAAATCGACGAGGTCCCCGCGATTCTTGATTTCACTCCTCCCTTCGAGTTGTCCATGTTCTGAAAGCCACCCGCGAATATCCGAGTCACTCCATGCTCCCCACACGTTCTCTGAAATGGAGTTGTGGTGCTCCCTAATAGACTATCGGACCAGAGGGGTCGAGCGGGATTGATATTACTTACTCGATCATCTTGACTAGCTCATCGCGATGCCTCTGGGTGTCGCTTTTCAAGAAGCAATGATCGATTAGCCAAGATTTCAATTCCGAATCGGACCATGTGTCCCAGACTTTATCCGCGCAACGATAATAGTACTTCCTCATCTCCTCGAGAAGGCTAGGACGAGACAAGGTCTCAGTGGGCTTCAATAAATTGTGGGCGATAAGCCATTCCCGCTAGAGTGTATGTTGGAGGCAAGCAAAGTGGGTGATAAATGTCTGGGCTCACCATATACGAATCACTCCAGCTCTCCCATATCGCAGTGGTCGACTTGCGGTAATAGTCGTCGGCAAGCCTTTTTAACTCGTCCCTGGTGTTAGCACTTTTGGCTTCGACGACACCGTGATCTTCCAGCCAGGTCCTTAGACGATTGTCATCCCATGCGGAATACACGTAGTCCTTTGTGTCGTCGAACGCACGAGTGACCTCGTGCGTTGCCTGGGCTGCAGCACTGCTGATGCACTGGGAAGCGGAGTGGGCTGCCTCGGTAGCTCCAGCATAGGCTGAGGACGCCGACGCGGATGCAAGGGAGGAGTAATACGAGGCTGCATCGGTATATCCGCGATACTTGTTCTTAGCAAGAAGGACGAGTTGCTCACGAGGACCAGAGGGGGCAACGACTCCCTGCTCGAGCAAGAAAGCCCTCAGCCTGCTTTCGTCCCACTTGTCAAATGTATCATCTTTGATATGCTCGAAAGCATGCTGAGCTCGGTTATACTGATCGAACGACCATTGACGACCTGATTCGACGTGGGATGGAAATGCAGAGGGGAGACTCTGCCAGTTAGCGTCGACGAGGTCGTGTAAGTGAGACCTGTCGAAGGATGAGGGTACTTTGATACTACGTTCTTCAAGCCAGGTGTGCAGCTCTGCGTCGGACCATCTGGCGTAGTCTGGTTCGTGAGAAAACCAGTTGGATGCGTGCACCAGGCCCGCGAGGAGAACGAGATAGAGTAGGTTCATGATGGTATGAATTAGAGAGTCGATAGACTAACTCCACGGTCTCCACCCTAAAATGCTGAATAGGAGGGATGACATCACTACCGTGACCGCGTTTCCAAATAGAGTAGTGTTACTCTCTAGTGGCCGACCACGATGTCGTCGCAGGCGCGTGCAGACGTGCCCACTGTATTCAACAAGTTCATTCTTTACGAGAACAAGCTGCGCTTCTACATCGTCGCATCCAACACATCCGATTCTCGCCACCGCATAATCAAAATAGACCGCACCTCCCAACTCGATCTGCAAGTCGTCGAGGATGACACCGACTACAGCGGCAAGCAAATGAGCGCCATGCTCAAGATGCTTGATGACGGAAACAAAGGTTCGGGTGGCATAGGTAAAGCCAGAATAATCGTTGGAATTGCCGGTAAGCGGTCTCTCCCGCCCGCCTGTTGACCTTGTTGAAAAGAACGTCGCCGGCAGGTTTCGTTAAGTTCACCGCGGGTTGGTACATGATCGTGATATCCAAGCGTTCTGTTGTCGCACTTCTTGGCGGGCATTATATTTATCACTGCGAGAGTACCGATATGTTACCTGTCTGTGCCAGCCACAAGGTAGAAAAACCCGCGGAAGAACAGCGTCTCCTCAACATCTTTAAACAAGTTGACATGTCGAAAAACTTTTACTTCAGGTATTCTTATCTGTGCAGACAGTGATGTGGTGCTTACCCTTGCAACAGCTACTCGTATGATATTACCTCGACGCTTCAAAACAATCTTACGAAACCAGATCGTTTTCGAAATTCTTCCTGGCCGTTCAACGATCGTTACGTCTGGAACTTTCATATGGTGTCGCGCCCCTTCACGGATTCAGTTCCGCATGGGATTCAGGCTTGGCTGATCCCGCTCATCCATGGTCACGTTGATCAAGCCAGTACGTATCATTCACTTCGTCTACGGTGTCGTACACACTTCTCTGCTTAGAATTGAACGTCCTTGGTCGCGTCATTTTTGTCACCCTGATCGCTCGCCGATCCCGTCACTATGCCGGCGCTCGGTACTTGACAAGAGGAGTCAACGAAGAGGTAATGGCACTACTTTGCCTTCCTTTTACCTTTTATTTTGTTCATCGGGCCTCGAGGGCAATGTCGCGAATGAGGTCGAGACAGAGCAAATTGTCTCAGAAGCCTTAACGACACCGTTCTATTTTCCGCTCGAACGCGGTCATTCTCGTGGGCCGAGTCCTCGATACACCAGCTATGTCCAAGTATATTGCGGTTTTTGTCCATTTTTCTCGCTCACAGAACCATTACAGTACCGAGGAAGCATTCCCATTTACTGGACACAAGATACTACCACTATGAGCCCTCGTCCTCCGATTGAAAGTTAGTCTCTAGCGCTTCAACACTGCGTTCTTCATTCATAATGACATTCAGTCAACGTGATTGATCCGTTCTACGCTGCTGCCTCCCGCCACTTTAATGATCTATTTGCACGTTATGGGGCCCCCATATTCGTTCTCAACCTTATCAAGAGGCGAGAACCTGTTCCCAGGGAGTCCAAGCTTTTGGATGAGTATACGCAGTGTGTACACTACCTCAACCAATTTCTGCCGGATGGCAAGAAAATGGTCTATCGTGCATGGGATATGTCGAGGGCGTACAAAGAGTAAGTTTGTTTGGCGTTAAGGCATTATTGTTCATTTTTACTCGCTTTTCTCTAGGAAGACGCAAGACGTCATCAGCTACTTGGAAGACATGGCAGAAGAGTCAATCCAGATGACAGGCTTTTTCCACACCGGAGCGGAACCGTGCTCTCATTTTTTACTAGGTGTATTGTCAGTAATCTTTTACATGCCACTTGTTTTCAGATGACGGTTGACCCGCTGTAGGGATGACGATGTGCCGTCCTGGCGAAGTGGCATCCTTTTGCAAAACGGCGTATGTCGTACCAACTGTGTGGACTGTCTGGACCGTACGAATGCCGCTCAATTTGTGTTCGGCAAGCGAGCTTTTGGTCACCAACTATATGCGCTTGGAGTAGTGGCAAACCCCAACCTTTCATTCGATTCGGACGCTGTCAACATGCTGACAGAGATGTACCATGATCACGGTGACAGTATGCATTCCGCTACAAGGCCTTTTCGCCTTCCACTCACCTTTTCTACAGCTATTGCCCTTCAGTACACAGGAAGTGCACTTGTCAATCGGGTCGAGACTTACCGACGAATGCCTCACTGGAACAGCCACTCTCGTGATATCATCGAGAACATTCGGCGATTCTATACCAATTCCCTACTAGGTTTGTTGTGTGCTCTTGACAGGGGACATACTCAGAATGCATATGTAGATGCAGACAAACAAACAGCAATCAACTTGTTCCTTGGTGTTCATGAACACCATGGGAGGGCTATCCATCCCCGGGGTAGTTATCAACAGTGGTATCAACCTTGCAACTTGGAAACTGCATACACTCTGGATGAGTGTTCACATGCACTCCATGACTTTGTTGTCCATAGGGGTGATTTTTGGTCTGAGTATTATAGACCACTTCTGTTCACTTCCTTGGGTAAGCATTTTGCCTATGGTATGAGCACTCCAGGGTAAGGTTGTGTATCAGGTTTCTTTCTGAGGCTGATTAATTTGTGATAGGAAGTCTGTGAATGATGATGTTTATAGTCCCTTTTTACCAAGCAACCTCAACCCAATACATCAACCAAGGTATGAGTGGTTTTAAAATTTGCTGATTGAGCTGATATTTTTGGCAGATTGATGGCAGGTGTTCGAAGGTGGATTGGTAATCAAGCCCCATCTCACAGTGAGACCACAAGAAAGTCAAAGCATCTGACAAACATGGATATAAGGTCTCAGCTTTATAGTAAGACTGATGTCCATGTACAGTCTGCTGGAGCATTAGCAAGCCAGCTTCTCAATCCCAAAGTTCCACAAGAGGAATTGCTAGAATATCACAGGCAGGTGCTATGGGTGGGTGCCTGATTTATCTAATGATTTTTATAGGTATATTGATGAAGATCAACTTATACATGATGCCATGCAGGGTGATGCAGAGCTGACTGATCAGTTGTTGTATGTGAAGTATATTGAGAAGTGCACTGGAAGAGAGGAGTCACTTTTAGGTGATGGAATTGTGGAGTTCTATGAAGGGTACATGCTTTCTGTTGCAGATAACCAATCTTCAGCACCCACTGGTATATATAGCTATGGAAAATGGCTTATAGAAGAGGCAATGGTATAATTCATGTATTTCAAAGTATTGCAACTCAACAAAGGGGTTGATCCTAGAATATACATAACCTATTGCTACAGTAATATCTCATTTATCAAGGTATATAGCTACTAGTAGCATGTGGATCCAGAGCCAACTTGTTAGTTAAAACTGGCCATAGTTGATTACATAATCATATACAGTGACTTCAAAAACCATTGCAATAACTAAATGCAATGCAGTGCACTTCATGCACTGCAAGCAGGGGTAGGAATCTTATTTAGGTCTAGTGAGATGAAAGATATTACTTACTCTTGGCTACAAAATGGTCCTTAGATCATGTGGTTTGGATCAGGGGTTGTAAAGATATGTCTATTCCAAATCATAGACCCCATTGCAACAGTTTTTGTACTTTCAGCCTGAGACATAGGATTGTATATTTACCACCTGATATTTAGTCTTGTTTGGTCCTACAAACAAAGATATACATTACTACATTATGTCTGAGTTTGAAAATGTTCACACACTTTATGACTTCATGCTTACATCAGTCTAAAATATCTCTTTCTCTCTAAATGGGTATTCAAGTTCTGTTGGGTTAATCTCCAAGCAATTCAGAGGGGTGTGGGTCCATAGGATGTACAAATAATATTGTAGGCCTGAATCATTACTAATGAAGTCATCACTGGAGCTTTTACAAGTACATTTAAGATCATTATCATATTGAAAGATAAGATTGATTGGATTTAGACTAGGCTATTTTATAGAATACAGTACTAGAGCTTATCTGTTACGGATTTTGAAGATACTTGGGAACACAATGTCGAAATCATCTGGAGACAACTCTATGGTGAAGATGATACAGACATGGATACGTTTTTCTTTCCTACTCATTCTTATGATCACTATTGGTTTGATGTTTCCTCCACAGTGTATAGAGACCTCACTTGGGAGATCGTCGATAGTGGTCAATATGACCCACTATTCCATGACTTCTAAAGTATTCTTTCAGACTTTGCATGGGAACACTGCTGTTTCCCACGTTTACGGATGCCCCCGGACTTCTGACTTGTTTCTACTGGGAAGTCCCATTTATCTCTTTCCTCTTATACTTAGCAGAACTCCATCTCTCCTTTTGGACATGGAACTCCGATTCCTTTCTTGGACACGGGACTCTGCATTTCCTTTTACGCATACATTTCCTTTTATGCATCCTTTGTTGATTTCCTTTTACAATATATGCGACGCGACGCGTCTTGTTGATTTCCTTTTACACGTTGTCCCTTTATGGCAACCCCTGTAGTATATAAAGGGTCAACTTGTAGTAGATAGTGAAACGAGACTGAGTGTTGAAGGTTGAATCCTAACCCTTTAGGCTAAGGTCGTATTTTCTTCTTTAAGTCCTTGCGGCAAGAACTTCCCTTTGTCGATAGGGGAATCGTCTTCTGATATTGAACGAGTGAAAAGAGGAAGCTTAATAGAATTGTAAAAGAGTAAAGGTGAGGATGTCCCAAGTACCCGTAAAACGGGGAGTAAACCTAAAAGCAAAGTCCTTGGGGAACTAGGCTCAAGTGGATAAGACTGGGGTTTCCAGTCAAATCCTCTATCTAATTTATAGTACAAGTGTCCATGCACAGACCAAGCTGTGTGTAACCTAATATAGTAAGTAGTACACATCATGCCCCGATGGGAGCGTATCACAGCTCTCCATGGCATGTGTCTTCCGATATGGTTGCAATCGGAGAATCTCCTGAGAATGTCGAGACAGAAATGAAAAGGAAGAATGAAACGTTGTCCGAAGTATCCGCGGGGTAACAGTCAAAGATAAGCCCCAAGTCTAGAACAGAATCTCTGGTCCGATGTCTGGCTGACCTAAGTAGGCCGAAGGTCGTCTCATGTGTGGCAGATCATGTGGACTGAAAGGAATTTATATACCGCCATGGAGGAGTCCTGTCTGTCAGGAATTGGCAAGTGCCGCTAGGTGATCACATGCCCCAGATCACGTGATGAAGGAAATTATTCTGAGGCAGGAGCGTACGAATAGGTCACGTGAAGTCATGTGGTTCAAAGTACATGTTGGCAGGGGTCTTTGAGGACTCCCTGTAGCGAATCGTAAAGTGTCTGTTGAAAGTAAAGGGAAGAATATAAGTAAAGCATCTGTTCAGAGTTCGAAAGTTACGGATTTGTAACAGATAGCTCCCCAGCTAATTCTACGCATTTCTGCCTGCAAAGTCTTTGCTCCTGAAGAAGGTCACTTGACTTACCTCCTGCACTAAGCCCTTCCAGTCTTCTGTCTCTTGTTACTCACTGGGGCTTCTCTCTTATGAGTGATAGCCATATACTCTGCTCCTAGTCGTCGACGACACTATGAGTATGAAAGGATTACGAGTGAAGTCTTTGTTCTGCACCCGCATAACAAAAGAATTAGCTCGTCCCTTGATCCCTGCTACTATACATGGGATCCACCCAACTTCATGCCACGTATCGACCTCCTAGCAAAGGAAGTCAATCTGACGATGAACGACCGCCCGCTGCTTCCCCTTACTCAAACCCATACCAAACCACACGACCCTCTGGAACTTCCACCCCGCGTTCTCCTACTCAACCCAGACAACGAGTAGCTGGATCCTCCCAGGTCCCCTCCCCTGATACTTGATGAGAACCACTTCTGAACGTTACTCCCTCTTACACACCCATCCCTTCTCCTCTAGGCTCCACTCCAGCTCTTTTGCCCCTCCAGTTCCAATCGACTCTCCCCTCCTCTCAGCACACTCCGACTACCCATTCTCCTTCCCCTGCCCCCAGCTCTAGCAGCATGTCGAACCCCCACCAAGACGAATTAAAGGCGGCTTGCCCAGAACCCTTCTCTGGCAAGAGTGAAGATGCTTCCCATTGGCTGTTGGCAATGAAAGCTTACTTTGCCATTAATGACACCAAGTACGATGACAAGAAGATCGTGATCACCCTCCTGAATCGAATGAACCATGGGAGAGGGGCAACCTTCTCCGAACCATGGCTCACGAAGATTATGACCGCCCCTGTCGCCTCCTGGGCCGCTGTCCTCACCAAAGTTGAGAAAGACTTCCACACCATCTTCATACCCCCTGGTCTCAAAGACACCGTGTGCATGACTCTCCACAACATCCGTATGGAAGGGAAACCTTTCAACGGTGACTTCGATGCCTTCCACAGCACATTCCAACTTGAAGCCTCTAGGAGCGACATCTCCAACCAATCTGTACTCAAGGATCTTCTTAAATGCACTGTTTTGCACCAAATTGCTACTATGATGACAGCCTTGGAGAAGGAACCCGCGACCATGAATGAGTGGCTGGAGAAAGCCTCTCACTTCTACCATGCGATCATCTGCACCGACCTCCTTAGGAAAGGAGGAACTTCCTATATTGGATCGACTTTGTCCACCTCCCACTCCCACGACCCTATGGCCATGGACGTGGACTATGTCTCGTTATCCCCAGCAGAACAATCCGAACGCCTCAAGAATAGGAAGTGCTTTGTTTGCCATAAAGTCGGATGCTTCACTGGCAAGCACCATAATGGGCAGAACTGTCGTTCTCCCCCACAGAAGATTAGGACTGCTGAAGAAGACTCTCCTATCGACCCCCTTGCCACCTATGTGAAAGGCCGAGGACTGAAGACCCATCAAGTGATCCGATTGCTGGAAATGTTTTCAGACAAGCTGAATGAAGTCCCAATGGGTGAACCAGAACAAGAAGCTGATGAAGATTTGGATTTTCAACACTGAGGAGTAGAGCAACATCTACTTCCTCAAGGACAAGGACTCCTGTACAAATAGCTCCTGTTTTTGTATCCTCTCCTGCCGATAGGGCAATACACATCCCCATATCCCTTTACACAGGAAGGACAGGAGAAATCGTTGCCACTACTGCCCTCATTGACTCTGGAGCCACTGGATCTTTCATTGACCAGGACTTCACTGTATGGAACCGAATCCCCCTCATTCAACTTGCCAAACCAATCGGAGCCAAGAATGTAGATGGAACCAAGAACAAGTCTGGAGAAATCTGCCACAAGGTATTCATCACCCTGCACTACGCTGACACAGAACACCAACAGGAACTTATGGTGATCAACTGTGGATCCCAAAACGTCATACTGGGAATGCTGTGGCTAGTCAAGGTAAACCCCCGGATAGACTGGACCAATAGGACCATCAAATTTGATGATGGACAGAAAGTCCAACGACATGACAACCCACTAAGGGAAGTGCAAGCCTACCTTATTCGCTTTATTGACAAGAACCCAGATCGTGTATCCACAGCCAACTATGACGCTAGGCAGCAAGCCATCAAACAGCGTTTTCAACGAAAGTTAAGGGAAGCCAACATGCTACCGGAGGTGATCTGGAAGGTAACCCTGTCAACCACGATTGCTGTGCAGAAGAAGGCACCACAGATAGTGCTGCCCGATGTGTTCAAGGACTACAAGAAGGTATTTGATGAACTGGAGGATGGCTTTATTCCTCCATCCCATGATTTCGACCATGCCATCGAACTCAAGGACTCGTTTGTCCCTCGAAAAGCCAAACCGTACTCCCTCAACCCTGAGGAAACAAAGGCCTGTCAAGACTTCATTGACGAACATCTGAACAAAGGAACCATCCAACCATTGAAATCTCCGCAGGCTGCCCCTTTCTTTTTCGTTGCCAAGAAGGACGGAAAGCTCCGACCCTGCCAGGACTACCAATATCTCAACGAGCACACAGTCAAGAACACTTATCCTCTCCTGCTTATTCCTGACCTCATGGACAAACTCTGAGGATCAAACATCTTCACCAAGATGGATGTCCAATGGGGGTTCAACAACATTTGCATCAAGGACGGCAACCAATGGAAAGCAGCATTCATCACTCCATTCGGTCTCTACAGTATGAACCCCTTATCATGTTCTTTGGAATGTGCAATGGCCCTCCTACCTTCCAAGCATTTATGGACCACTACTTCGGTGACATGATGGCCAAGGGATGGCTCATCATTTACATGGATGACCTCATGATTCACACCAAGGACGACCAGGACCTACATGACAAATGAACCCATCGAGTCCTGGACTAGATGGTGGAACTCTGCCTCCACCTCAAGTTAGAGAAGTGTTCTTTTTCCCAGAAATCTATTGACTTTCTAGGAATGATCATCGCCAAAGGTGAAATATGAATGGACCCAGCCAAACTCTCCACTATCAAGTCATGGGTTCCCCCCATGTCTGTCAAAGGAGTCCGCTCCTTTATTGGGTTCTGCAACTTTTACCACAAATTCATTGCCGATTTCTCTGCCATCGCTGCACCCCTTATTGCCCTCACCAAGAAATCTGCTGCATGGGAATGGATGGACGCCCAACAACAATCGTTTAATGCCCTCAAGGCAAAGTTCCTTTGCCTACCTGTTCTCTCCATGCCCAACCCCCAATGCCCCTTCACTGTCATGACTGATGCCTCCCTTACTGGTGCCTGTGCAGTCCTTATGCAGAAAGACGTCAATGGCAACCTCCACCCATGCTCTTATTTTTCTTGCACGTTTCCCCCACTGAGCGCAATTACAACATCTACGATCGAGAACTCCTTGTGGTAATCAAAGCCCTTGAGGAATGGTGTCAATACCTCAGTGGAACCCTGCACCCCATGACCATCATTACTGACCACAAGAACCTGTCCTATTTCAAGGAACCCTGCAAACTCACCCGCCGACATGCCAGATGGATGCTCTTCCTGCAGGATTTTGACATCCTCTACAACACCTGCCCCAGCTCTTTTATGGGCCCCACCGACACCTTGTCCTGAAAGGACTTTGTCAACACCTCCGATGACAACCAGGACATAGTCCTCCTTGACCCAGAACATTTTATCAATGCCATTGATACTGATCTCGCTAATAAGATCGCTGAATCCATCCCTGATGACCCCATTGTTCAGAAAGTGATGCTCACACTTCAGAATGGTAGCTCCCTGTTTCCTCGAGCCTCTCCCAAGGATTGAGAATTCCATGATGGATCCCTATTTTTCCAGGGCTGCCTCTATGTTCCTGACACTGTCTGGAAGGAACTTGTCACTTCCATCCATGACTCCCCCTCCACTGGCCACCCTGGCTATTTCTGTCTTCTTCATCTCCTCTGCTGTGATTATTGGTGGCCTAGAATGGCTACCTTTGCCTGCAAGTTCATCGCCAGTTGCGCTACTTGTCAGGCCAACAAAGTCATCACCCACCCTACCACCCCTCCACTTTCGCCTATTCCGTCCAAGGCGACCCGCCCCTTCCAACAGGTTTTGGTCAATCTTATCACCGATCTTCCCCTGTCAGCAGGCCATGATTCTATTATGGTCATGGTCGACCATGGTCTTACAAAGGGGGTAATTTACATCCCTTGCTCGAAATCCATCACCGCTGAGGGTGTAGCAGCCCTATTCTTTTCTCAGGTTTTCCCTCGTTTCGGTCTACACAATAAACTTATCTCTGATTGTGGCCCTCAATTTGCCTCTGCTTTTGCTAGAGAGCTCGCCCAACTGCTGAACTATGACCTTGCACTCTCCACCGCTTACCATCCTCAAACCGATGGAGAGACTGAACAAGTAAACCAGGAACTTGAAACCTACCTCCAAATCTTCTGCGAAGGAAAACCAACCACCTGGGCATCACTACTCCCTATGGCCGAATTCTCCCACAACTCCAATGCCCACTCTGTCACCAACCAATCCCCATTCTCCCTCATGTATGGATATGAACCCCACTCCTACCCTTCTCTCTCCCACACTACCTTCATCCCTGCTGCCAAACAATGCCTCACTAAACTCGATGAAGCCAGAATGGAAGCCCTTGCCGCCCACCAAAAGGCACAGGACGACATGAAATCCCATATTACCACCAAGTTCTCTCCTTGGAAAGTCGGTCAGAAGGTCTGGCTCAACAACAAGAACCTAAAGCTTGGATACCAATCCTGAAAACTATCTCCTCAACGAGAGGGACCCTTTGAGATTACTCAGGTCATTGTTACGCGGGTGCGGAACAAAGACTTCACTCGCGATCCTTTCGTACTCGTAGTGTCAGCGACGACTAGGAGCAGAGTATTGGCTATCGCTCGCAAGAGAGAAGCCCGTCAACGAAGAGAGACAGAAACTGGAAGGGCTTAGCGCAGGAGTTTAGTCGAGCGACCTTCTTCAGGAGCGAAGACTTTGCAAGGCAGAACTGCGTTATATTGCATAGTACTAATACCATACAATATACATAAGAAAAGAGGTCAGCGCATCATGAAGCGATGAAGGCTGGTGGCGGATGACGATACTCAGCTGGTGGCCACACACCATGTCTGAGGAGCTATTCCAGAGGCGTGCACGTCGTTGAGGGCGACATCCTCCAACAGCTAGCCGCTGTGTAGGATGAAGACCACATGTCCAGCATTCGAGCTTGCGCCTGACGGGACATGATGGTTAAGGCAGAAGGTGCGTAGAATTAGCTGAAGAGCTATTCTACTACATCGGCGGGTATTTATACTAAGAGGTACAAATAGAAGCAAATAGTCCAAGAAGGAAATCAACGAGACGCGTCGCGTCGCGTGTATCGTAAAAGG
>JBBPMU010000176.1:0-43755 GCA_038090475.1 Wakefieldia striispora | reverse complement strand
AGCGGGTTGCAAGAAACCCTAGTTCCCTGCTATCGACACTAGATCTATTTGCCCTAACTAAGTATAGTAGCCCTAGCAAGACCTAGCTAGAATATGGCTGGTCGGCTGATGTTGCACTCCACACTCTTGGGTCAATCCACGGACCTTACTGCAAAGGAGGAGACGTGATTCATGTTCGATATTCGATGTCGAGAGCACTCTCAGTTGACTGCCAGTAGTTTCCTGTCTAAAGAATGAGTCAATTGACAATTTGGCATTTCGAAACAACTTGAAAGCTACAATTTGAGGAATCGCCTCAACGATTCAAGTTGTTACGGCACTCTACTAGCGCCTGCAAATACGTACATACTACATTGAAGGTACTTTCGAATCCAACATTGCCACGGCATCATTCAACGCGCCGTCCAGGTCGCTAAGCCAAGCCCATTCCCAGTTCTTTGTCATCACCTCGCCAAACTTCGCCAGAGGAATATCCCCGGCTTGTCCAACACTCATTTGTCCGTTGAATTTCGCACGCAAGGCAACGTCACTCGCGAATGGTTGCCTCAACTTGCTATAGACAGCCAGAGCATGAGGTACCGTCCCTAGTGTGGTCGATGGGTGACCAAGTACGGTGGCCAAGAGGTAAGCATCCTGAGTCGCTTTTCAGTAACCAGTAGTATTTGTGATAAATGAGCAAAGTGTATACCTCGATGCTTTGACCGGCTCCAGACCCCTGGAAGGGCAACATAGCATGGGCAGCATCGCCAATCAATGCCACCCGACCATGGTAATATGATGGAAGTTGTTTTACAGTATGAACAGCCCACAGAGTTCCTTTGTCGAGACTCTGTCGCAGACGGGGTTACTGTCAGAGGGGAGTGCGGCGTCAGGCTCTTGGTTTTGCTTACCTCTAGAAGCGACTCCACGTCTTGCTCGAACCCTTGAAATTTTTTCCGGATCTCCTCTTTGGATAACTCGCGGACCGATGGCCCTTCAAAACCACTCCTTCCTGATGTATCCGCTTGGTCACAGGTGCGGACGAGGCCTTCAGACAGAGTAAACCCCGCGAAATTTACTGATGTTCCGTTTGAAATAGAATACACGACGATGAGCTGCAAACCGGTTTGAAACTTATCAATGTGCGCTTTGTCACATACTCACCGCATCCTTCCCTAAGTACTATGTTCGATCAAGTTCGTCAGTCAACGCGCACCAACTGGAAAGGAGGTTTACTTACCACTGTGGGTTCTCGGAGTGCTCGATGGTGTGGTGCACAAGCACGCAGTTTCTCTGCGTTGATTAATGCACGGTAAGAAACCACCCCGCTCCAAATAGGGTCTACGCAGGACATCGCAAAGGTTGCTGCTTGACCACTCAGGTCCCGGGCGATTTCCCGCATCATGCAGCCACGAGTGACTGACTTTACTCCATCTGCACCAACCAGCAAGTCGCATGTCGAGGACGATGCGTCAGCAAAGGTCAGTGTTATTGGGTATCTTGGGTCAGCCGGCTGCGAATACGAGATAAGTCGCTTCGATGCATGGGTCTTGCATGATGGCGAAAGGTACGAGAGCAGGATTCCATGGAAGTCTGCTCGATGGAATCTCATCAAATCCCCTGGAGGCCATCAGTCAAGCGATAGTAAAAGAAACGAGCCGTTACCCTTGGTCATTAATCGGAACAACTCGATGCCTTCCGGTTGGTTGCTCTTGCGATAACTTAAAGCTGGAACTAAGATTCTGTGACATGGCAGTCCGCGCCAGTATTTGGTAGACCCACCAAAGTCCTCTGTATGTTCATAGTCCGTCGCTGCGTTCACCAACGCGTGTTCGATACCCGTGCACAACTTCCGCAAAACCTTCAAGTATGTGGTGCCGTCAGACAGATCTACCAGCGCCGGAAGAAAATATATACCTTGAACCCTCTGGGCCAAATTCCAACGCCCGCACCGATCTCTGTGAATTTTTTGGCAGCTTCGAAAATCTCTACCTCGATATCCGGATTTTTAGCCAAGGCTACGGCGAGCGTCAAGCCACCGACACCCCCTCCGCTGCCAGTGAGTATGCAAGTGGTCAGCCTCGACGACTGCGCGTAGCACTGACCCTACCATATTGCTACTTTGAATTTCGTCCCGGTCATGAGGCTATTTGCGGTTGGACTGTGTGTTTGTCGCCAATCGAAGTGAATCCCCGTGCCAACACCTCCTCTCTTTATATCTTCGGTGCGTGGGCCGTAAAGTTAACCTATCTGGAAGGGTGCTCAGCTACGGTTGGTCCCATTTAATTTTAGGAAAGAAGCCGGAATCTTCACGAGGCCTCACGTCCGATGGAACCGCGGGGCCCTGGTGGTCCACTACTGAATATCCCGATCCAATCGTGTCATATTGTGCATCCAGGAGCCCCGCGAATACAGCGTGGTAAAGTCAAGTCCGCCGTTTATCCGGCCCTAGAACACGATGACAACCGCAGCTTCTCGAGACTTGAAGCTCACCAAGCCCGGTGAGATCCTCAACATGTCCAAACTTGAGGCAAGCTTAATACAACTCATTGGAAAACATGACGGCTGCATAAACTGGTGTAGATGCATCCACTTGAAGGATACTCGAGGTGCCACAGGTTGCCAGTAGTGACTCACCTATCCGAGAGGCGAGATGGCCCATGTTCGGGTTTACCCGAAATCCGAGATTTGCGAGGCACACGGACGATCGAAGTCATTCCCAAAATGGCATCGCCACTCGTGACTTCCGTGGTTGCATCTGATAAGGCTCAGGCTGCAGCTTTAAGTTGGGACTCCTCATCACCTCGGTCCGAGTCGGCTCAAACGAACACCAGTGCAGGCGGAGGCAGGGCACTGGTCAATGGGACTGACATATGTCATAGGTCATTCCTAGCCTAAGGCATCATACACGTTGAGGAGCGTAACGACTGAGATATGTCTGCAGAACACATGGAGGAGGACGAAACCACCGCGTCCCTGCCTCCATGGGTGGAACTCGAGTACACTGTAAGTTTGCTGATGGACGTACACGTACGCATGAATCATGCATTCATTTTCAGCATATGAAGACCTTGGCAAGCCCGTCCGCACGTGTCCTCTTCACTCATCTCTCATCGCGATCCTGCGCCTCTTTGCAAGACAAATTAGCTTCCTCTCCGCTGAACGTACCGACCGCAACTTCGGAAGTGTTCACACAATCCGTCCTAGAATTGCTTCAAGATCAAGGCATCCTCTTGTCTAACGTGTGTCTGCTCGATCCCAAGGCCGAACGCAAACTCGAGCCCGATGATGGTCTGGAGTTCGAATGGTTTCTCTTCGGGGCAAGATGTTCCGTGATTTTCGTCCCGCGCTTCACTCGACTTACCATGATCTTAGGGAATCCTAGGTATCGCTCTTCTCGCCCTCGTGCGACTTGATTCCCACCGCGAAATTAGGTGATGATCCGCCTAGAGACCGCACATCGCAACTCCGTCAGCTGGGATTTCCAACGCGCCACCTAGGACCCACGCAGATGACGACGGACACGGCACTCGGTGTCACGAAAAGAGTCGTCGATGACAAAAGTGGGTATCCGCATGTTCATCGATCGGTTCCCTTCAGTGCTTGACACGCCAGCGTTGTTTGAAAATCAGTTCCGCTGGACGAGATCCCTTACGTAGTACGTCCACCCTGAAAAAATGCCAGGCGCACTCGATCCACACGCACGCTAAATGTACCGCAACCTTTCAGGAATTCCCGACTATCAAGTTCAATGCCAAGGAAAGCGTCGAAATGCCCTTTAGTCAGTCCCATTCCAGAAACAATTCGACTTGTACTTAGGCGAAACATAGAGTACATCGCTAACCGACCCGGAGGAGAGCCTCTCCTCCCGCTTGGAATGAGGCAGCTACTGTATGAAGACTTGAACAAGGGCTTCGATTTCTGATAAGCCCGCCCCATACGAGGCTCGTGATTACAGTGATAATTGGATCCCATCTAGAGCGTAAGATACATGGTCGGATATTACAGTGGTAACAACATCGGTATATGAGTAGAGTCCCCTACACATCACAGCAAACGACAGAAAGGAAGGAATGATATGATATAGATATATACAATGATGCGTTGAACATGGCAATCATCGACTTGTGGCATCCAAAAGTTCAGCATACGATGGCGGTTAGTTAACAATGTTCGGGATGAGACTAAAAAAACTAAAATCATGTTACGAGCGTTGCCCAGCCACAGCCGGCTGCTGCTGTTGAAACTTCTCGAGAGCTTGTGGATCCCAAGGGGGTGGATATCTTGCATCGACCAGATTCTGATCGGCAAGTGCATCCTTCATGCGATCCCGGTCATTCATGCTCATCCGGGTTCGACATCGAACAAGACGAAGCTTGGTCCTTGTTATCCCTACAAAAGAGACGCGTGGTGTAGCTCAACTGCATATCGAGATACCTGGCAAGGAGACTCACAAGTCGCAATCGTTTGGCGATCCTCCTCCATGAATGGGTTGTCTTGCTGGAGATCGTCTTGCAGCGTGTAAAGACACCACAAAGACTCTTCATACAGCTTTTCGCATTCATCAGGACTTGATGCTTGGTCCAAGAGCTCTTTCCGAGCGGCTGATCGACTCTGCAGGATAACAATGTCAGGAACGCCAGGGGCAAGAGGGAAGGTTACCAACAAGCATTAATGCCCGATCGTAAACTAGTTGATCAAGATATATCTTGGGTCCATCATATTGTACTGGCAACCACGTCTTCACAAGGGCCGCGCGATCGTTACACTTGATGAACTGCTCTTTAAACCACGCAAGTGCTGGACGAAAGCATAAGCACTGTTCTCGATGAGCTCATCTAGAGAACACCCACCATCATCGAATCCTGCACTGACCGCAAAATCCCCATCGGGATATCGCATGTGCAAATGTTCTTGGTAGTTTCGTAGTTTATCGATCCCCTTCTGGGAAAACGACATCAAGAGCATGTAGACCGCGACACATGTCACAGCGGCGAATTCTGCTTCTTGATCTGCGTTTCGACGTCGTTCTGCATGTCTTTCACCTTCACCTTCTCGACGTGTAAACTTGGCTGGGTCGGGGAGAGGCTCTGTAGGACCATACGCATGAGCGGGGGTGCAAACCATAAAGATGTGATGACTGACTCTGAGGAACCGCCTTGACAGCCTCGTACATTTCATCTGCCCAGTGTGTCAACACGTCTGTCTTCTGTGCCAGCTCCTCCAATGCACCGAGCAATTCATCCTCCATGGGATCACGAGCGATAAGGACACCATTCTTGTCTAGATCTTCACCCGTCGGCGATCTTATCAAGATTTGCGGTCGGCGTGGTGAAGGTGGTGGTGGACGGTAATGACCAGCACCAGGGGAAATGGGTGATTTAGGAGTCGATACTCCGAATAATTTACGGGATGCGAGTGAGAGTGCGCGACTTAGTGCGTTAGAAGCCGCACGAGTAGGGGAAGAGGAAGGCGGAGGTGCAAGAGGGTGTGGTGGAGGTGGGAAAGTGGTATTGTAAGGCGTGGGGATTGGCGCGGATAGAGGTGGATTCGAGCGGGGCGAGGATGATATATGGTCGGCAAGTTGGGTTTCGTCCGCAAGCGGGGGGCTGCAAGTGTCATGATGCTCATGAGGCGGCATATGGCGCACTGTGCTGAGTTCTGCGGATCCTTTGGTGAGGGATCTGCACGACTGAAAGATCCATCAAGAACTTACCATCGACGGCGCGATTGAACTCCAGCGTGCGCACATCGCCAACAAGTACGTATTCCTTTCGGATAATCCCGTCCTCTTCCGATTCGCCAGGGATGATCGACCCCTCACTAGACAAGGCTCTACGTGCGGCTCGAACCTTGTCGCGTTCGATTGCCGGGTCAGGTTCCGCATCAGCTTGGACTTGGGTGAGTTCGACAAGGTTCGGGGGTGCCTTGCCACGCAACGAGCTTGGGCTGGCCACAGCAGATCAGCATCATCATGCGAAATACTAGATATCCCGGATATGTTACCTTTGAGAAGATGTATCAGGGACAGTTGGTGTGGCCGCCTCTTCCAAAGCTGTCTCTCTTCTCCGAAAATGAAACTTGCTAGGCGGAATCATCGCCTTTGGGTCGAGCACCTCCGGGGGAATTACCTTGTGATGCTCTGGAATTTTACCAGTGGGTGATTCTTCTTCTTCCTCGGTTTGCACGCTGGGAAGAGTGGCGATAGCAGGTACACGCAGTGGAGCTTCTATGGCAGGACGAGGAAATTTGGATTTCGCAAGGGCTTCACTCTTGAAGAATTCCTCAAAGGTAGCACGTTCGATCGGACGACGCCTTAGAAGGACGCGAATGAGCTCTTTGATGTCAGAAGGCACAGTCTGTGGTTCTTCTGCTTTTGTAGACGGAACAGGATGGGGAGCGGAACGATTTGAAGCTGCACGAGAACTATCCTCGTCGGGAAATTTAACACCTCTGGAGTGTTCGATCTTCTTAAGAAGCTCGACGTGATTTTGTGCGCGGAACGGTGGTTTCCCTACACACATCTCATATAATACAGCTCCAACACTCCAAAGATCAGCCTTGGCGTCATACTTCTCGTAGCGCAGGATCTCAGGTGCCATGTACAGCCTACTCTGATAATTAGCTTGTACGACCTTCTGAGCTTGGGAATGATCTCACGGGGAGCCACACAAAGTCTCTGCCAGCATTGCGTTTGGAAGGGAGCGCGCGAACCCAAAATCAGCAACCTTCAATATCGGCACACCGATAGGGTGTCCTTTCGCTAATTCCTCCGGGGGAGCTGGGTTGAGAAGTAAGTTCTATCCCAATGAGTTTAGGTGCATGTGAAGTGAAAGAAGAGGGTGTACCTGTGGCTTGATGTCTCGATGGATGAGATTTCTAGTCCGCAAGAACTTGAGAGCTCGAGCTATTCAGAGGGATTACCGAATGTGTAGATAGCATGACAAGAACCGTACCAAGCTGGCGCAGAAAGCTGCGGACAACTGTCTCATCAAGGCCACCCGACTTTGGATGCGGATAGTACTGCAAAGCGGCTCCGGGAGTTGGTGCATATTCAAGGCCCTCGACGCGACCGCGTTTCTTGATGTAATTTGTGAGATCACCGCCTGCACAATACTCCATAACGAGGAAAATATTCCGTTCTGCGCGCTGAAAGGTGAGTGAGTACGACATACAAAACTGAGTCTCCGGAACGACGAAGGGGGAACATATGGCGGGTCACCATCACAACGAATAGTAGCCACACTCTCCCCGTCTGTATACGACAGCGACTCCGTACATCCCGATGGTGCGTTTTAATAAAGATGAAATGTTACATACTACAATGTCAATAAGCTTCGTGATATGGCGGTGGGATAACGATTTTAGAATCTCAATTTCGCATTGTAGGTTGTCTAGAAGCTTGGCTGTGAGGATTTCCCTCCGGACGGATTTGATCGCGACAGTGTAGTGGGTTTCCTAATGGGCGCCAAGGCACTTGAACAATGGAGCCAAGGAAAAGAGCAGGGCAGTACGTACCTCGTGGTACCCCTTATACACGGTCGCAAAACTTCCTTTCCCGATGTTGCTCACGATAACGTACGGACGAGGTTCATCGTCCTCGGTCGGCCGTCTGGTTATGGACTTGTCAGAGCCCATACCACTCGGGGAACGCCCTGTGACGGGCGGGGCTTGTGCGGGCATGGGATGAGGAAATGGTGGTAGGAGAAAGAGAGCAAGTTGGTCGGAGAGTGCTCGATAGCGGCTTGTTCACGGCTCGGCTTGCTAGTTACCTTTGCAAGGGTCTCTTCCAGCAAGGAGCCATTAGACAGTTGCATTTCCTTTTTTGGAAACCTGTTCTTCTCAACCACGAGTGCTGAATCAGCAATCCTAAATGGTTAATCTCTGAGTCCTTGAACTCCAACCATCATCACAATGAGTCGCAGCCAGGGTTTGTGCGAGAAATGAGGTGTTTACCCATCGCCGACTCCTTGGAATACTCGTCTCAGGTATCCACCACAGGATATTGCAGTGCAACCGCCACTGACTCATCGGCTTGGGCTTGGTTCCCGAAGCACCAGGCTCAATCCGAGTCATTCCGTATCACAAAGCTCGGCTTCTCCCTGTAAAGACATGCCGTTTCTGAGTGTAAAGCACCTCACCGCTTGCAAACGACGACCCCTTGGTATCGTCGACTGGAGGTTTGGACGTGATCACCAGTCAATCACAGTGCTGAGAAACTGGAAAAGTCAACATCCTTATATCGGTATGTTCTAGTCCTTGATGATTTTCCCTCTTGCGTCTAATGTTCCCAACCCTTGTCCTACCTTCAGCTCGTCTAGACACTGATCCTCAGAGTTCTGCCATTCTTCCATCAACATTTCAACCCGTAATTCACTTTTAGGTTCTTCTACGCACTGTGCAAACTGTACCCTGAGTCAACTGCGCATTCCACCTGGCACCTCAGATGATGCACTTGAAATGGTAACATTTGCCATACTTAACATGTCCTCGAGACTTAGCACAAGGTTAGGAGCCTTTTCCCCTCATAACTGTGAATCAATCCGAGTACAGCAGTCATAAATCTGGAAATTGGAAGGGGGGAAAGTCACAGTAGCAAGACAATTTCTGGCGCCCGGTTTGGTGCAAACTCGACCAGGGACTTGACAGGCTCGGAGTCCACAAGGTATTGGCTTGGTGAAGCATGGCCAGTGACCGGGAATCGGTTTATGTAAAGTTAAACCTCGTGTGCACGGCATAGATCCGACACAGAGATGTTGGATTATTGTCCCGTTTTTCGTGCAGCATCGTGAATCGACCCACGTTGCCAATAAGCGTCCGTTATCGTCAACTAGTCCACAAGTAAAGTCCTGTTCTCACCGTCATCTCTCCCCGGACAAGCCGTCTTCTGGAGCCAAGCGCTCAGCTTCCATCCAAAGAAGGCCAGCGAACTGGAAGTATCTTGACATCTAGGGCACGCGTGCCGTGACTTCCACTCATCATTCGTCATGATGAAATCACCCACAGGATACAGATAAAACTTAAAGTACCGAATATTTAAGGTGCCCGCCGATTGTTCGACTAGGTGACTTACCGACCCTACAGCACAACTACGCCCACAATACTTCACTTCGTCCAGGCTGTGTCGTTCACACTCTTTAACGGTTCCCGAGGCAATGGCCCTTGACGTTTTTCAACAAGTTTATGCTCTAGCCCGCTGCGGGCTTGGTTCAGAACAAGAAGGCTACTCAGTCAGACGTCTCGAAGAATCTTCAGTTTGATTGCGGGACTCTGTCTTGCCGGGGATTGGCACCTGGTCAATCGCATGGAGACGAAGGCCGAACCGGAGAATATTGCTTAAGGACCAGATCTCGTCCAGTACATCGCATTTAATCCCTCCCTCAGATCGGTATCGATATCGTCAATTTTGAAAAGTGGGTTGAGGTTGGTATCGCCAACGAATCGCAGAAGATGGAATTGACGGATGACATGGTCGTGGATCGTCCATACATCCCCGCGAACGGCGGACGCGGTGCACGGACTGCCCAATACCAAGTCACTGGATGAGAAGACCCTTGACTTCGTTCGCGGTTTAGCCACATCCCATCATCACTGGCCACAGCTCAAGTCGGAGGCGCACTGACTGCCTCGCTTGCCCTCGCTCTGGCCACCAGCAAGGTCACCAAAGCTGATCGCATCCTTACCTACCCCTCCGCTGCGCCTAGTCCTGGTACCCAAGCATTCGTAGATCTCTTTTCGAAGACATTCCAGCTTAAAAGGCCAGCACCGAACCAGGGAATTATCAGGTCTGGAACCTCAGCCTCGTCAACGAATTAGGCATCGCTCCTCACGCCTAGTGCGACAATCCATCGATATGCCCGGTGCAGAACATTGACAGGATCGTGGAGCTCCACCCATTGGGCCATTGGTCAAGTTGGTGAACAATGTTATCAAGGTCCTCAAGTGGAACATTGCCAGGCTAACCAAAAAGGACGTAAACTACATCTCTCTCCCTAACCAAATGTTCTCGGTACCACCTCGACCCGCATGTCGGATAACTTTTCGGATTAGGTCAAAGCGCTTTAATGGAACATGTAAGTGCATATCACGGCAAACTTGGGACTAACGCTCTTATGCCTTTGCTCCAGTAGTTGTTGCTGAGCGCGAGGAAGGAGAGCCGGAGGTAATGTGAAGTGGTTCTGGCCACTCCGATCTAAAACCGATCTGAACGCCCAGCTGACACAGGGTGCTGCTAAGCTGATTGAGGACGATCTCGGAGATTGATGGCTGTATCACGTAGAAAGTACGAGAGATTGATGACGGCTGTGTGTACGCTAGAATCGCTACGAAATACTGATGCTGACAAGATATGACGGTAAAATTGATATCAGATCTATTAGATCTCAGAACGACAAATAACATCAATGATTACCCCTCTCTGAATCGAAAAATGCGACCAACTGCCCCACAGGAACCTTCTTCCCGGGACCCATCAGTGGCTTTGTCCTGTCGGACTTGGACTGCTGTCGCAAAGTCAGCGGATCGACGAACCGACTTGGCTGGCGGTCCCCGCTGACGCTGTTATCAGACCTAAAGTCCGTAGACTGTGATCTGAAACGGTGTTTCGACAGTGCGGCTTGATTGCTCTGCAAAGACGTTGAGCTATACGTCGACTGCGCCCTTGCCCTTGGGCTCGCCGCGTTCGAAGGTTGCCGATCCTCGGCGCCCGCGAGCCTCGCTGCAACGGCTGCACGCGAGGCACTCTTTTTACCGATCGTCTCGGCAGCCCGTTCGTCGTCGTCTTCGCTGCTCTCTGCCGCACTCGAAAAATAGGCAGTGCCCATCAGCGCTTTCGTCCTCTCTCGTTCGTACTCGGCCTCCACTTCTGGCGGGGCAATGATGGGGCCGCCTAGTGCGACAGTATAGCGCTTCCGCCCGCCTCCCAGTGGTGTTGGACTGACGCTGCCGCGCCTGGTATCTGGATTACCCGGAGGCGGAAGACCACTTGGAGTAGGGGACATCATACGAGTGGGCGGTGATATCGGCGTGGAAAATTCGAGCGGAGGGGACATTGGAGGGAGGCCAGAGATAACCATCGATGTTGGTCGCGAAGCAGCAGGGGGTGAACTGGCAGGGGTATGGGTTGGGGAGATAACATCGCCTGGACTGGTGTAATCCCCAGTAGGGTAGGGGAGGCGTGTACCTGCCCTGGATGAGGTTCTGGATGATCCCACACGGGCAAGAGGGGGGCTTGTGGACTCGCGAGCTGTGAGCGAGGGAACCCGGCGAGGAGTCGAGAGAATACTCATGGGTGGAGTGTCTATTCCACTTCTGGGTGGGCTACTGGAAGCGACTGAACTGAAGGACGATTCGTGTGCGCTCACGATCATCGACTCGGTTGGAGGAGCAGAACGCAGCTCGGGTGACTCGTGAGCAGCGGTGTTGGTGGATAGGACGGCAGGTGACGTCGCAAGACGCGCCATTTCTCGTCCGAGTTCGGTGATACGCCCCTGAAGTTCGGTGATGTCGTCTCTGATCGGCCGAAGGTCTGTTTCCGATGAGTGTGTGACCTCCTGCTTATTCGTCCTCTCTTGCTCCTTTTCTTTGGAGCGCTCATTTTCCTTGTCGACGAGCCAACGCTCGACATCGCCCATTCGCTCTTCGAGTGCTCGCACGTGGGACACTGTCCAGCGTTCAAGTTTTTCAAAACGTTTGGCTATAGTCAACAAAGTTCCTGGAACGTCCAACGTCCCTGAAGGGGAAAATGACGCATACATAGGAGGCTGTTCACGCGCGGGGGATCCCCCCGGCGATGTGCCCCGCTGGAGTGAGATCGGAGAGAGATTGATGGGTTGTGAGGCCGGCGCAGGTGACAACCTGACAGGTGTTTTGTTCGGAGTAGGTGATGTCGGAGAGGCGGAGGATGCTCGGGGAGCAGGGCCGGTGGGTGGGATTTTGAGATTGAGATATGCAGGGTCTGTGTACTTGCTCGAAGAAGATGCGGGCCAATCTTTATCCTTCCCTTTTGAGTTTCTCCTTTCCTTTTCCTGCTCCTTTGAACGTGATCTCGCTTCTTCTATCACTTGTTGTGCGGGTGTAAGTGGCTCCTTGTCCTTCGTGGGCGTGAGCCTCGACTTCGCAGACTGCCACCAGCCCGTGGCTCCCTCCTTAGGAGACGAGGCAGGTGAAGGCGGGTTAGGCAGGGTCTGAGATCTACCACGTGAGGGAGGCAATGACTGGGGAGAACCAGAATTCATCAGCGCTAGGACACGTTCTTCCACCGCGCGTCGTTCCTCTGCTTCTCGAGTGAGTATCCGTTCAGCTTCACGCCTACTTCTGTCGCGTTCTCGTTGTGCTTCTGCCTCCAGCTCGGCATCTGACGGGAGGGCTCGACCCTCCGGAGCAGGGCTGATGAGCGAGCCGACCCGATGTGCGAGGTTGGCCGCGAACTGGGTGACTGATGCAGGGGTAGGGGACTGGTTACGCACCCACGTGCGATCAGCATCGTCGTCGTCGTCGCCAGATTGGCTGTCCTGTGAGTTTCTTCTTGGTAGGATGTCGTTACGAAGGGGAGAATGAGGCCGGCGCGGGGAGAGTGGCGGATGTCCGTAGACGGGCTCTGGCTGTTAATTAGGATAAGGTGAACTCCTTCACTGTGCGTGCATAAACAGTCGTACCAGACCCAACGATGTCGGGGGTGGTAGTGATGACGCGGTAAGACGTCGTTGGTGTGCACGTTGGAGGGACTCTGGGGAGGGCTTGGGCGAGGAAAGCGCGTTAAGATTGGCGATGCTTGGGGACAGAGAGGTAGTTGAGGATGTATTGAGCGAGGACATCGTGCAGCACGACGAGCAGGGATGAACTTTGCACTTGCTCGCTGTGAGCGACGACGAGCACGACGTCGGCCACCTGTCTGCGGCGTCGAGATAGCCGTCGAGTTTACGAACGAGCGTGCGAAAATCGTTCCTTATGGAGAAAACCCTCGATCTAACCCGCCTTAGGAGAAATTTTGGCGCGGTCAGAATGAGCGTAGTCGGCGTTGACGGCGACGTTGCTGCTGGTCTTTTCTGACGACGACCTCCATTCCATGACCACGGCGACGAGCAGCGGTCGCTCATGGATTCAAGACGCGCAGAGACGTACGTACAAGTCCACCAATTAGTCTTCTGGGATTCATTTGTGCCCAACGCCAGGCTTGAGGCGCTCTCTGCCTACCTACAATATCAGAGAACCTTGCTCGCACGCACACAAGCCGATATCGAGAGGCTTAAAAAGTTAAAGGCAGAGGCTCTCGTGTCTCCGGCACAATTCGTCAATCGCAGCAACTTGCAGGTATCTCACCTCCCGTACCATGTCATTGGTGACGTTTGAGGAATCCACGTAGGAGAATGATGCTTCCACTTCCCCCCACTCGCAGAAAATCGAAGAAAAGACATCAGAACTGCAAGACTATCATCCCGCTGAGTCCTTCCCGACCAAGATTGACTGGGAAGCATTTTCCTCCAGTGGTCTGCATTCGCCACCAAATGAGCGGCTATCTGTCTTACTCACCTCAATTATAGATGCAACACCCCTACGTACCCTCGCCATTCGAACTCGAATCGATCACACACAACGAGTCGTCCCTTCCAACACCCAGCAATCCCCACTTTCTTTTCTTCAGAAGTTTGTCAAAGATGCACGCAAAGTCATTCTCGACCCCGTATTCGAAAAATTGACTGTTTCCGCTGACATGGTCGCGCTTTCTAACCTTACGGTTACTTCTAATCCTCACCCTAACTCGTCGTCGAACGACTATAATCATACCCCCGCCCTTACTTTACCATGCTCTCTTTCTGAAGATGAAAATGAAGATCACCAGCAGGCACCACTCATTCAGGAATCTATGACTGCCATTCGCAAACGAGAACGGCCACGCGCGAAGAATCGAGAGCCGAAGAGACGCAAGATTAAGACAGACTTGGATGTCGGGTGCAAACTCGGGGAGGAAGGTTCCAATGGCGTAGTCGTCCGAAATGACGTTGGGGACGAGAGCGTGGAAGTGGACACAAGCATGCAGACACCACGATCTTGCACCCCAACGCAACTGGATGAACGTCATCTAGACCAAGTCGGTGACGCTGTGGATGTCAAGGATACCACCCCATCGATCCTCCAAGATACGAAGCAATGCGTCAAGTTGCGGAACCTCCCAGGAACGCATCAGCTTGCTGTTCCCCGGCGAAAGTTCGATAACCGGTCATCTCGCATACGTAAACCAACGCTGAAGCTCCAGTCTCTGACAGCGCTGACGGAGGCCAAACAAGAGTCGCCGCCTACCCCACTCACCCCGACACCATCTCAGAACCTTGGGAAGCGCTCCCGCGATGTCGCCGTTGCCGATGACACAATCTGTAAATTGAAGACGGAACCGGTGCCGATGTCGGAGGTGAACGCAGAGGCGGACAAGCACAGATCTGACACGTACAAGCAAGCTTGGTCTATTTCTGAGCAACATCTTCTGGAGCGATTGTTAGAAGAGGTTCCTGATGGAGAACGGAATCGGTACGTACTTCCGTGCGCCGCGTTGCACACTCGACTCATCGGCAACAGGTGGGCCAAAATATCACAGGCCATGGGAGGACGGCGGACCCCAAGACAGGTGGCAAGTCGTGTACAGAAATATTTTGAGAAGTTGAAGCGATTTGGGGTGGACGTAGATAACAAGGGAAAAGCAAAATCATAGTTGATACAATGTGCATCATGACTCCTCGAGGCGTAGGCCTTGACGGATGCGAGAGTCCCAAGCTGAAACCCTAACCCTAATTCAGGGGATGTGAATCGTGTCATTATATACGACTCCGAGCGTCCCCAGCTGTCTCATACCAGCTCCACGGACAGGTCCGTTATCATTCCTATTACCAGACGTAACCCAAAACGATGTCGACCCAACGATTCGATCCGGCCAACGCTCAGAATCTCGTAGAGGTGTGTTCTCGAACGCCCCCAAGTGCATTGAAACCACGTTGCTCATGAGAATCTGGTTCGATGATGTGACTCCTATTGAAGATCGAGAAACAGTGTGTACAGCATTCCGTGGTCGTAATTTTCGCGCTGATGGATCTGTGTACGAGTCTAGATTCGCGGTCAAGGCTGTCGAACATGCACAAGTCAGTATACGTACTGTTTGGGGTCGTGGAGCGTGGGTGGTAAGGTCGGACCACTGATCCCATCTAGACATACTGGAATCTCCTGGAGAAGGTTCCCCCGCGTGAACTGAAACTGTCAAAGTTAGCGAATACGTTTACTTCACGCCTTACAATAACAAATTTATCGAGTTAGGTTGGATGATGAAATCTTTGAACACACTATGGCCACGTTTCCCGAGTTTAATGAAGAAGAACATGCAAAGCTGTTAAAACTTGACGAGGACTGGCTCAAGAGCGAAGCAGGAAAGAAGAGGTGGAGAGATTTCATTAATCAGTGAGTATGCTTTGTTATCTTCCCAGACAGTACAGCATGTCTGTGGACCATACACGATAAGTGGATGTGGACGCTCACATGCTCCGACAGATATGAAACTAAAGTGAAGGATTTCAACTTTGGTTCTCTTATCCGTACGGACGCCACGAACGAGTATTCTGAGACGAACACCATTTTTGGTTGGTTCTAGCCTTGCTGATCGAGTATTCGTACTGACGACTGCCAGTGACCCGAATGCAGTTCTACGCAATCGAGGTGGGTGCACCCGTGCAGATGGAAGTTCATTAATGGAAGTGTGTCGTGATAGATTACGCGCAACCGACTCGGCCTCAACGACAAGGCACACGAGATCGCGAAAGCTGACGCGGAGAAAGAACGCCTGAAGAAGGAGAAGGAGACTGCGAAATCCGGCAGGAAGAATGGGAAACCATAGCCCCTGTCACCGGTATGTAGACTCGCAATCAGTAACGGTCCGTCGCTAACGGGTACACATTTGACATTTGTCAACGTGCGGCTCGAATGGTTTTGTCATATAGATTTGTAGTTAAAGTATCTGCGTGTCCCACTGAGCCAACGGCGCGGTCGCGCTTGACCGACCGTGAAAATGACTTAGCCGTAGACTGTGAGAAATAGCGCCAGCTACTGTCTGACCCGAGTCTGGGGCTGAAGCGGAGGTGTTGAGGAAGTATTACCTGCAAGTCACGTTGTCACACCACGTGATGTAACGGCTCGCGTCCATCTGTCACCCTTGCAAAGTCAGGCTACGCCATGGACGTGGACGACGTAATATCGCTACACTCGGACCAGTCTGACAAAGAGGAGCATGTGTCCCGCCGCGAAACACTCGCGCCCGTCGTGCAGCGCGTCGTTGATGCTCTTGGTGGCTACGAGGGTGGTGTGTACCGCATGGGGGACGAGGTAAATGGATGTCTGCGGGATCTCAAGAAGCTATGGCGCATGGACGACACAGACGATGAACGAACTGTTGCGCGGATATTGTGGGAGACAAGAGTCCTTCCAAACGACCTGATTCCTATCCTTCTTGCGACTGCAGGTAAAGGACTTGTCGAGGATAAACGCGCCATCGCGTGTGCGGATCTGGTCACCGCAATGACCTGGCCCATTGACATGGCTGAAGAGCTTCGAGAGCTGGACGAAGAGTTGGACAAGGGCACAGATTACACGCAGCTGACGCTGAGCCACCTGAACTACAAGGCGGCTCTTCTCAGGCCCGGTGTCATGCAGGCGTTGTTTGGTATCATGTTACCTCCTCTGACGAAACCTGTGAAGGAACGGCAGGAGCGTGACG
The DNA here is from genome assembly GCA_038090475.1 of Wakefieldia striispora. NCBI lineage: Eukaryota > Fungi > Basidiomycota > Agaricomycetes > Agaricales > Hymenogastraceae > Wakefieldia > Wakefieldia striispora. Next base: position 27,026 of record JBBPMU010000176.1, on the reverse strand, counting down.
GTCAAATTGTCAATGTCGTCCTTCATCTTATCCGCAATCTCATTTTCATCAAGGACCTTCCACCGAACATGCATTTGAGTGCTGATCAGGCGGAGTATTCTTCCCTTCAGACGAAGCTGGTCAAGGCCTTGTCTGAAACACACACCCTCGACCTGTTCCTCACTATTGCCGCCAACGACGACCAAGACCCGTTGTTCAATACCTCGAACACGCTCGTTCTGGAAATCTTTTATCTCTTGTTTCGGGGTATCAGGCCAACGGCGTTGACGATTGATCAAACCAAGGTGATTCGTCACATTATCGTGTGCAGAACTATGAGTTGAATGAAGTTCACGCAGCAACCTGCCCAGAATCTACACCGCCTCTTGGCCGCTGAGGACAAGAAGAAGCGGGACATTGCTCGCGGTGCATCCTCCCGGCATTCTCGATTTGGTACCACCATCACGGTTCGGCCCAACCCCAACAGGAAGGCGCCAGCTGACCGCAGTGGCGATAATGCTGGGTCCTCGGCCACAGCCGGTGAACCTCAAAGGGGGTCATCCTCGAGGCCGTTAGTCCTTCACCGCCAAGCGGCGATCACCAAAGAATCTGGAAGTATATTGGATATTTCAAAGCATCAAAAGGCCCGAAAAGCCAACAAGATTGACGAGTTGGCCCGAGAGGACAGTCTGTCCCTGGAGGCTAGACTCGTCTTGCAGGGATTCGCTAAAGAGTTCGTCGAATCTTGTTTTAATCGTCAGTGCGGTGAATTCTTATCTTGATGTGGTGCTCACCATATCTCCTTCCCTCGTAGCTTTCCTTTCCTCGTTGTTGAGGGACATCAAGTCGGAGCGACCCAAGATCACCGAGAAGGATCACCTTCGGCTTTTGTATTCAACCAAGTGGTTACTCGAGTTCTTCCTCAACTTGCGATCTAAGGAGAGTATCGTCGATGGCTGCAGGAGGTGGAATCTCGGCCTCGTTGCGGAGGTCACTGATAGGAGCTGGATCATTTGGACCCTGAGACGAATGAGGGATGCGATGGAAGAAAAAGTTTGTTCTATCTTGTTTCGAAATGTTATGTCTTCCCTCCAAACTAACATGCGGCGTATTTTCAAGCCCAAGATGTGGAACGAATTGCAAGCGGGTATAGAATGCCTCACCCAACTCCTTCTCTTGATCGACAACATGTCTTCATCGGTAATCTCCGACTCTAATCTTAGTGATGCCGCACGGTTACTTCAACAGCAATTGATTTATAACGGCGATGTCCTTGACATTGCTTTGGAAAGTTTGCGGTCTTACAAGGAAGGCACGCAGTCACTGACGTATCTCAACTCGAGCGTGTATTTGGCCTATGCGCTTCTACGCATGCTGGAGCGCTGGGGAAAGGAGAACAGCAGTGCGATGTACGTCAGAAAGAAGGCGACCAAGAAAAAGAAAAGTAAAGGCAAGTTTACATCCTCTTCTCAGTCTGACAACATGAAACCGGTTATGAAGGAAATGGACTCTCGGAAGAAGACGGTGTACCTGACGCTGAAGATGAAGGCGACACCGAAGATGAAGATATGGTTCATGAAACAATGTTCACATTTGAAGCCTTCGAGATGGTATGTGGCGGGGCATGCGCGTTCTGCAAGGTTATGTACTGACAAGGATAATCGCAATTGTGTCTGCTAACAGAAATTCGCTCACTCCGAGATTACGCGGACATTGTTATTCTACCTCTCACGGTACAAGGAGTTCGATTCCCCGGAGTTAATGAAGAGGGCTGTGAACTTGATTCACAGACAGGTCGTGAAAGCCAAGGCAGAAGGGTTGTATTTCAATGTGAGTGTGATTTCGCTCCTAATGCGCGTTTATGCGTACGTCACAACAGGTCTCGACAATGCACCTCTTCAAATCGATCCTTGACGATCAGCGGTCGCTTCCGAAGGACCAGCCATACAAGGATCTCATACAGTTGATAACGTTCATATTACGCAAGTTCTTCAAAGCGGTGGAGGAAGAGCCGTTCCTCATGATTGAGGTGAGGCATTCATCTTAGCTTATCTTTTGACCGCTGTCCATAATGCTTATCGAATTTCCGGTCCTTTGTCATGCAGGCGTGGTATCCCATGAACCGCGGACACTGGAAACAATACTCGAGCTGGGAACCGGAGCAGAAAGCCAATCACAAGCAAGATACCGCCGAAGGCCACGGCGGTTTTACGGGAGAAGTCCAAGTTAAGAAGGGCTATTCTTGGAGCGAACAAATCGGTATCGCCGTCGCTGCGCTCGTTGAGGAAGGCAAGTCTGAGCTTGTGGAGTGGGTGAAAGACGTAAGTGGACACACCTTGCCACGCCGTCAACACGAGGCTGAAGAATGTTCGGCGTCGGTGGGTCTAGATTCTCGCGTTAGTCATCCGCCAGCGGGAACAGATTGTCTATGAGACGGATCAAAACGATCGGGATGATGATGCCGATGAAATGGAGGATGTTCCGCGGAAGAATGTTGGTCCTTCCAAGGAAGCCATTTCAAAGTTTATCGACTATGGTACGCGTGACCAACGTTGGAATGGACAAGCGAGACTGAGGGGAATCCATGCAGAAATTCCTTACATCAGTGATGAGCACGCTGAAGCGGCCACCAAAGACGCGAGGTTCAAGTTGATGTTCCGATTGTTGGACTTCACGATCAAGGAGCAGGGTGTGTTACGTGTCTTTTGACTCTATTAGGCTCTGGACTGAACGTGTGCGCGTAGAAGCTGAGGAGCTCCAGTGGGTCGTGCCCGCCTCGATCGTGCCCTCCGTCCTACGGGAGCGGTTGAACGTGGTCGATCAGTTCCTCAAGAATCCTATCGACTTGGAGGGAAAGAAGGCGAGTGAGATGCTCAGCAAGATAACCCGCCGTCGCCGCCGCAGACGGCGATCGCCTTCGCTCGGGTCCGACGTCGAACTTCCTGATGATGAGCCCCGGCCGCGCAGGAAAGAGAAGAAGAAGAAAGAAGAGAAGAAGTACAAGTCCGCCCAATTTATCGAGGACAGCGATGAGGAGGTCGGCGACATGGAGGCCTTTCTTGAGAGGGAGAAGGCGCTCCGGGAGAAGACGGCCCGTGCCGCCGCTGAGAGCGGCAAGATCGCGACGATGCGCTCTACTGGGAAGAAGAAGCGGCGAAAGAAGGGCAAGGACGCAGTCATATCAAGCGCAGAGGAAGATGGACCGGCGCAGGTCGCTCCGAATTCTTTGGATGATTCGGACAGCGACGATGGGATCTTGAAGGCGCTACGCAGCAGTCGCTCACCGTCGCCTGCTCTGGAACCTAAAAAGCGACCGAGACCGCGCCTAGCTCAGAAGCCAAAGCCGGTAGCAGTAACTGAGACCATCAATATCTCAAGTGACTCTGAACATCAAGCGGTACCACATGCACTGGCGTCGCCGACGTCTTCAGTTCGCCGACCCGTGCGGAAAGGGCGTCCCGTGCTATTAGACGATGAAGAGTAGCCATTGGACTCATGCGTCGCACTTTTTTGAAATCTACAATATCTTTTTCACCTTTTCTTTTGGTTTGTCTGATAAGTTCTTGCAGCAACAATATATCCTCCATACGGTCTAGTGACCGTGCGAGCGTTTTAGCAGGCAAACCCCGCTGTTAATTGTTCCCAGCGCTGCTCCAGCGTGTATCGCGCTAGCTTCCGATCCGATCGGTTCGTATCGTCTTCAATGCCAAGTCGCCGTCCAAGTTGGACTCGCAGGCGATAACGAGCCGCACAATTCCGGTGACTTTGTGAACTCAGTTGAGCTGAGTGAAGCTTGCTCTTCTCTTCTTCTCCCAGACTCGAGACATGTTTCCCCGCGCGGAGGCTACCCTGTTGATGCGGCGGCGGCGTAATTTCCCAGTGTGCCAGGGCCCGTTCCCAATGACATCACCTGACAATGTCTGTGAAGGCCGCCACAATGAACCGTTGTCCATTTCCGGAGATCAAGGTCACCGACAAGGTACCCCTGAAATCTCTAAACAAGCTCGCGTCCCAAACTGCACGTTTACGACGTCCGTTATGGCATTGGGAACGGTAATGCTGAGGCTTTTTCCTCGCTCAGGGATTACGGTTTTACTTCTACCTTTCTCCGCACGGTTGACGCGATCCCGTATATTGTGCGTGGGACAGAAGACATATTTCTCCCCCTTTTCCGCGTCGCGTCGTCCGCTGTCCACACTTGGAAGAGTTAGATCGTTGGTGTGTTGCTAAAATATTTTTTTTTCCCCTCGTCTTCTCTACGTCCCTCGTCGTCCAGACGAGGACAAAACCTTGGTGCCCAGATAAGAGAGACGATACCGTTTCTGGGTATACTGAACTCTGATTGCAGTGGGGCGCTGGATGAGTCGTCCTCCATCTCTTATCCCCGGTCTCCACGTTTCCTTTTCCTTGTCCGTGTCTCCCAGCCCTCTGACGCGGTCACGCCCATAGTATATTCGCAATTGGACCCAACAGGGGGAAGCGAGATGAATGAACGACGATATGGACATTTAACGGTGACCTCAGCCGTCCAATATTTACCATACTGACCGCTCAGGTACATAGCGTGATAGTACCGTCGGCGGCGCAGAAAACCATTCTCGTGCGCCAGTTGATTCACGGCGGCGGTGTTGTCGTTCATCCGTTTGCACCGAGCTAAACGACAAAGCTTGATTTTAGCTCTCGCTCTCACACACTGCGCCGCCTTGAAGATAGGCGCGGTCGCGGGGTCGACGCGTCCGTGTATACGGCCAAGTGGCGTTTGGCTGTACGATGCTGCGCCCGACTGCTCGGTCCAACCATGTTTCTCTCCCTCTCCCCCTTTTTTCTCTCCATTAGTGCTTCCCCTTGTCCCTTTTCCGCATCATTTCTGGCTGCGTTTTGCGACCGAGCTAGTTCACAGTGCGTCGCAAGGGTAATGACGCTTTGGACAACTCATCCCTTTATCTCGGCTAGATGTCACTTGTGCCTCCGAGCCTTGAGCTTTCCACGAGGCAGCCCTGTGGGCTTGGCTATTTATGGTTACATTGGAGGATACCATATCTCGGATTTTTTTTACTTGATTACTATTACTATTTTCTTTATTTATTGTTCATCGTCCCTCCGCAAGCGCGGAAGCAGAGAAGGAGGGAAACGGAAAAGAAAAATAGTCCTGCATGAGACTCACGGTCAGGTTCGCGGACGATATCACCGTTCTTGATGCGTTGACGATCGACTGCGGGAGTTGTGCATTATTTGAAATATGCCATACAGCATGTCGCTTTTTCGGTGTGTGTGCGTGTAAGAAGGGGGGGAGAGACACATTCGGTGAAAGTAGAAGGGATGCCATTGCCAACTTTGAACCGCCCAAATGCAGAGGTCGGCGTCTTTTTGAAAAGAGAAAGCGCGCGCGCCCTTGATGTTTTTTTTTAATGCAAGCGTGTGCTCGATGGGGGGAGAACGCAATAAAGGTGGAACGGAACTTCGATGCGTGGTTGATTTGCAATTTGAAAAAGCACCACTTTGTAACTTGCACCGGCGACGCTGATGCTCCGTGTCTTATCCATCCAAGGAAAGCAAGATAGAAAATGAAAAACGGGGGGAGGAAACAAATAGATGGATGGATTGGGCAGCGCACCCCGGCACGTGTGTTCGGCTCTTGGATGGGACCCGTGATTGGAGCGCATTCCGAGACAGGTTGTGTGTGGTCCAGCGTCCATTTTTTCTTTTTCCTTTCGGGTTTGGACCCAAGCTGCCGAATGGGTCAGGCAGGCGTGATGAGAATAATAAATCATTCTTAGGCGAGAAAGAAACTGAGATCGACCCGCTCAACCACCCCCTGGGCCAGAGACCCCCGCTATTTCTGATTGGATAGTGCAATTAGACGTAGGTTACACTTCGAGTTTGTGACAACTGTCGAATAACGGGATGTGATAGGGAGGAGGTAACGTACTGACGTGGCAAAAGAGCGAGATCTTGCGGGCGCGTTTTGCGAGGACGGTTGGAAGGACAGCGACATATGCGGGATGGCCCGATCTGGACGGCGGCCAATCAGGAATGCGCATCGCGCGATCAATCTTGGGTGCACAGCCGGGTAATTCGTGGGAATGCGTCGTCCGGCCGGAGAATGCCGATTGAATTGAGTGGGGCACGGTTGGAGATACGAGGCAGCTAAAGGCAAGGTTGATACAAGCAGTGATACTTATGGAGACACTAAGGCCGCGCTAGCCACGGAGGTCGGTGGGATCCGGAAGGACTCAGTCAACGTGGCCTTCCCTTTCGCTGTGTTGTGTCGTGACTTTGAGATTCTTCTATACTTTGTAAAGGGACATTGTCGCGTTGGAGGCGGGATTGACAGCGGAAAGAGAGAAAAGATTTTCCGGTTCGGAGTCATATGCCACCCGGATCTCAAAGTAGTGTGAGAAAAGATCCGGCCGCATTGTGTGTATCTAGGATACGGCAAAGGACGGGGGGACATGGGTGACATTGTGCAGGATGCCTGGGCTGGTGAATGGACAAGGCGAGATAGCTAGCCGGTGTGATCAGCCCGGCGACGGAAAAGGAAAAGGTGTAGGGACGGTAATTCGTTACGGGGGGAGGGGTGAGACGAGGAGTCGGACTGTGGAAAGGAAATCTGTGCAGAGCGGGCGACCCTTGGGGCGAGATCGCCAAAAAGTGCCATATTGGCCAGGACCGGAAATGGAATGAGATCTCAGGAAGAACGGAATGTGACGGAGTCCCTGAAGTTGCTCAGGTGACTTTCTGGCTTCGCAAAGTGGAGAACTGAGGTTGGATATCCCGGAGAAGTTCACTCAGACGGTCACACCAGACAATGAGAGCTGCTCGCCGGGGTACTCAGCGAACGCGACCAGATAACGAAAGCGGTGATGGGGATCTGAGCATCGCGGAGATATCTGAGTTTTAAAATGGAAGAGGAAAACGGAGCCAAACTCGAAAAAGAATATTTGGCTGATCGGGGATCAACAGAGGAACACATCCCTAAGGCACGGCGGGCATTCGCAACGACCGCAAATTGCCGGATATGCTTCTGGGTGCAGGGGTTTAAATTTGTAGACGACGCTGGGCGTGATGGCCAGCTGGGTGGATCGGCAGCGCGACGTAGAAGAGACAGCAGCTGGGCGAGAGGGTGGGGACAAGTGTGTGTGTGTGTTGTGTGTGGAAGGCGATTCGACGGCGAAGGTGATTGTTCAAGGGCTGGTGGTTCTCGAGTTCGGCGAGATTTGATTTGAGATTTGTAGTGGGAGCGACAAGGTTTGCCACCAGGGTCGCGTTGCAGACATGTTCGGCTGATTTTGACAAGGCGAATAATTCGGAATCCGAGGCAGTGGATTCTTGCGCAGAACCTCGTCTTGGGCGTCTCTTCCAGTGAGCGACCCATCAACTATAATAACTCTCCCTCCTGTTTTTTTTTGCAACCCCGACCTCCTTCCTCTCCCTCCAAGTTACGTGATAACGTTACATGTCCTCGATGGCACACGCCGCCGTTGAATCCGTCTCGTCACAGCAGGCTGATCGACCAGAGCGCAGCCGTAATGCAAAGGCCCAAGCTCGCCATCGTGCAAAGCGCAAGGCCTACATCGAGCAGGTATGTCTCCATCGTCGCGGAGCATTTCTCCATACGCGACAACAGCGCGTTCAACCCATGTCCCTTCCAGCTTGAGCAGACCGTCACCAAACTCCAGACTGCCCTCGGCTTCACTCCCGACCAGGTCGCTGCCCTTCCCCCTCCCCTCGTCAAAATTCGTGAGCTAGAGCAAGAAAACACCCGTCTGCAAAAAGAGAACGAGGAGATGCGTCGTCTCCTCGGCGAGTCAGACCACAGACATCTCTCTGACTACAGGAGGCCCTCTCTCCATACATTCCACGACTCCCGTGGCTGTGACCGCGACTTCAAGAAACGCAAGATGGACGACCTCTACATCGTGAGCCTTGTCCCTCTTTCTCTCTCCTCCTTACGACTAACTAACTCACCTCCTTCAGGGCCCCGATGCCTCCCACTCTGACTCCCTCCCCCGTCCCCCACCCCTAACCATCCCTCAGCCGCTCTCCCACCACCAATACAGCAACATTCAATCCCACAATTCCTCGTCCGCCCACGGTGTCTCAAACAACGGTTCTTCCCTCTTCAACCTTCACGCTCCCGCCTTCCATCAGCTACCCAACACCCCCTCCGGTTCCAGCTCAACATCAAGTCCCCCATTTTCGGCGAGTATCATTCCCTCGTTTTTCTTCCTTCACGTGGATGTATATTGACCAGCTGCCTCCCCTCACCAGCAGCCCTCCCAAATGAATCACTCATCGCATTCTCCGGCGAACAGCCGTCCCAGCTCATTATCACACACCACGCTTACGAGTAACTATCATTCGAATCACTACGGATCCGTCAAGGTCGAGGACGATCATTATGGCGTAAGTGTCGGCACAGTCTCGTATCGCGCTTTCCCTTACATCCGAATTTTCAGTCTTCCAACCACCACAACCACAATGGTCAATCGAATCACTACCACACAACTCTTCCTCCGTTTGCACACACCGTTCCCGAGGCAGGGGACATGGACAACTGGCACGCCCACGGTTACTCGGCCGAGCGGGGCGGGCAAGTGCACCGCTAAAACATAATCGCCGAGTCCGTTCCTTCTCTCCTTTTTTTTTTGTAGAATATACCCTGTTTATTGATGTCGTCGGACACCAGCGACGTGTCACTGCATCCAACGCTTGTTTTGTCGCACATAGATTCATCCACATTCTACTAATACCTATTTTCTGGACTGTACAGCTTTATTCAGGCATTCTAGTGGATATGTGCATGCATGTATAATACCGGTAGCTCAGGGCCTAATGTAAATAGCGCAACTTGTTCACAACCGGGTGTACGATCGGAGAAGGTCTTGATTGCATCGCGAGCTGTTTGTCAATCTGATGGCCATTGAGTAAGAATGTCAATTTACCTTGACTTGTACTCGTGGGGATCTGACCCGTTTTACGTATTTATGTTGCTCCCACTCTCCTCTTTTCCGGCGCCATCGTAAGCATGAATTTCGCCCCAACCAATAATCCGCCGGAAAAAAGTTTAGAGCCCTGCATCGATCTGGAATGGCACTCTCAGTGAGAATAATCATTTGCCACCGAACACCACCATTCCATTCCAGGCATTGATCGATCCTTCTGATGGAAACCTGGCAGCGCTTTCCCAGCTGCTTCCATGACTATTCATCATCGCCGTCGTTTATTGATGGATTTTCCAAGTCAAATTCGCTTCCTATTTTTTCATACTCTACGGTCGCCAGCGCTGTGTTGAAAATGAATGCTGCTGAGCTTCAAGTGGCAGCAAATGAATAATGTTGCTGCGGCCCCATCGGTATTTATTTGTTCCATTGAGTTCGGTCGCACCGTTCGCCGAATGGAGCGCCGCCGCCGCACATTCGACACGCCGCCCATTTTGATGCTTGTGGAGCTTATCGTGTTTTGTGACTAGCGTGTTTCAGTTTCACGACGGAGAGCTAGTTGAAAAAGGTCAGTCCCTTCCTTCTATCGTTCTTCGTGCTATGACGCATCTGATGGTTCTTCGGTGTGATGGTAGTTGGCGGCCGAATTGTGATGAAAACTAAAATGTGGTTATTTTTTTTCCTTTTGTTGACCTTGCCAGGATGCGATGTCGATGCGATGGCTCCAACCAGGAACGGTTCCTACTGCCAACGTCCGGTGCCAACGAATGTCACCGCCAGTTGAAAGCTAGGTCAAGAGGTTGCCTTGTTGCACCGATTCGGTTATGGCTATGGGCCCGCACATGGACCAGTATGGATATTCCAAAGCGGGTCAAAGCAAAAAGTGGCTCATGATTCAGTGACCCACACAACTCATCCTCTTCGGGACACACAATGCACCACTGCCAAAGCGCGTGGTCGCCATTGTGCTTTGCACCACCCAGACAGCCTACAAAAGACTGAGGTCATTCGGTATCGGGATCCCCAAGGTCATTTCGCCTTCATTTCTGACTCTCCCCCATGTCCGTAGCAGCCAAGTCGGTCCGTCCCACGTCCTACGTCCCGCGGCGCTACGCGTCCGGAACGTTCCCTGTCTCGAAAGATTACAATCTGAGACAGATGCTATATAACTACTCCCTTTCAGGTAGCAGGGCCGAGAACAACGATATAAATGGGGATCTATCATCTCACCAAGTCATTCCTTCATTCCCATTTAGCGACGTTCCCGTCTACGCAGATACGGTGGACCTTGAAAGTAAGTTAGCGTGTTTGCGTCAGCCATTTCATTTGGGTATTTATGGGTTATTTTTTTGTTCGGTTCGGTCGCACGTCCACCTTCAGCGCTGGCGTTTCATCGTGTTTGGGGTTGTCTTTTGACACCGGAAAATGTGGCCGCAAGAATTGCCACGGACGACGTGCGGTATCACGTCTGGGTGGCCACCAAGCGTGTCATTGAATCTGGCCTGTAAGCGGGGTTTTTGCTTCACGTAATCATATGCATCTTATCGAACCTCCTTCGTCGACAATGTACCCATTAGCTTCAAGCTTCGCGACAAAGAAGCACTCATGAACGCGGTCATGGACCAATTCGTGAGTTCAATTTCCATGATAACCCCATCTGGTGTGGTTTAAGCGAACTGAACCGCATCGCACGTACCATAGATGGTCGAGTTGGGCTTGGTTCTCGTCGATGTGCACAAAGGGCCACTCATTTTCTTCGTTGATCCGCGTCTTCACAGTGATTCGAAAAAGATGGTCGCGAGGGTGATGGCGATGGTGGTCAAATTCGACGAAGCGCAAGTGCGGCGATGGCGAATCATTGCTACAGTTCGACGTTTCTCGTTTGTGTGCTGGGGTTCCTCGTCTGGGCTAACATCCTGGGTCGTCGTGTTGTTGTAGTTACCTGCGACCCCGGAGGGTATCTATGCTGCTCGGGAGCTCAAGATGCGACACGGCGTCCAAACGAACCTGTCGTTGGTGTCGTGCATTGAGCAGGCTGCTGCATGTGTCGAAGCGGGTGCGAGCGTGATCAACATGAACATCGGGCCGGCAAGTTTTGTTTTGTTTTGTCAGGGTTGGGTGGAAACGACTAACATTATTGCACTACTTCGCATCTAGATCATGTCGTGGTTCGAAGCGGAAAGTAGCGACATCCAGCCAGGGAGCGTTTCACGAAACCACCGTGGGATCGAGATGATCCAGTCTTGCGTCAACTTCATACGTCATCACGGGATCAACACCACCGTGCTCGCGACCGACGTTCGAGAGGTGACTCGTGTCCTGACACGCGCTTCCGAGCATTAATCGATGCTTTTTTCTTGACAGTTGGACGAGTTGAAGCGACTGAACGGCATCGGCTCAACGGCGCTCACAAAAGAACTGCTCGACCAAATGACGATGCAGCACATGGTTACATGGTATCCCCGACCGGATGACGCGTCGCCTGCGATGGACCACGCGCTGCATGCTCCGTACCCGACGCACTACCTCAATTCGAGCGAGAACTTTATGTTGTCCTTCCCCGCTGAACGTCTCAGTATGGTCTGGGCGATTCTCTACGTGCAACTCGGCAACATGGCCAGGCACATGGAGACGATTGACAAGGTCGTACGGCATGAACTTGGGCAACGCATTCGACTGGAGACGACCCCTCTCGAGAAGTTGTACAGGAGGCCGGCATACTTGGTGGCACCGACCGAAGGGCCGCGACGATCACACAGGCCGGAGTCCAGCGGGTCTTCCACCGAGTCTAGGCGGTCCTGGTCAAGGCCACGGCGTGCCCCTCGACAGGAGGAACAAAAACAGGCACCCACCGAACCTGATCAGATGGTCGAAGACGTCGACTACTTTTAAGCAACTGCAAGTTTTAAACACATCCGGATCCACGCTCGTTGTATTCTGTGCCCTCTTCATGAAACTCGGACACTCGATTGTCATGTAAACCCAACATCCCCATATGTATCCCCCGGCCGTTCTTTGTATCCCTTGACATATATGAATATTCAAATTGTTATTGTGACAGGAACCACCGTGTCCCATTTAGAGTCGCCGTCGCCACTCAGCGAGATTGCGTCTGTCCGCGGACGCGCCCTGCGGCACCATGTGACAATCCACCGAGAATGGTTTAGCCTCCGTCTCTTGAATGGTGCGGGTCCCCTTACTCCTATCCGTCAGGTCAGACGTTTCCCTCGAGTGGGGAAATGCCGCCGCATCCGATGGCATTGTCACCGGTGACATCGTATCAGTCATCACGTATGATCAGATGCCGGGCCGCAATCTGTCAACTTGTCATGCTGTCCATCTGGTGAAATTGACGTGCTCCGGGGCTCTGGTTGGTCTTCTGTCAGTGTCTGATTATATCACTGGGGTATATCCAGGTCCTCGTGGCGATAAAACACATCGAAGACGGTCATGAACACCGTTGGTGCTGGAGCGGCAATCTGAGGAGAAATGGTTCTCTTGAAGGTGGCAAACGTGACCCGGACATGTCTGCCAACTCGCCACCGACGTCGGCCGGTTATAATAGTCGCTCAAGAACTCCCGCTTGCCCGTCCGCGTGCCGACGGGCCGCCACCTACCAGTGGCATTACATAGGACCCCCGCAGCGGGCCACAGGGGCGTGCGGATCGGCGCCATATGATCATCGTTTCATCATGACAATGACATCGGACGTTGGCATGTTTGAAATCCAAACAAGCCCGGCCACCTTCGCCAGCGCACGGGCGACATCCCGTTCACTCCCGAGTGCTGTGAATGGGACTCACTTCTCAGTCAGTACTGCACGAGGCGAGAAACGCCCGGTTCTGTCGGGCAACCTCGGCCGTCGGGGCTCGCGACGACGAATAAAGCAAAAAATGGTCGGGAAATGGCACACGGCTCGGGTATGCAAACTCGGCACGGTGGCTCAATATAGATATAGACGCCACCTGGCGGGAGTATCGGGATGCCATCGACAATGATCGGGACAGGGACGATCAACCCCTCGTTGCGATGTGATCCTTTGTGTCCCACCTTCCCTCAGATTGAATACGCCAATAGACTTGGCGCGCGCAGTCTGCAATCTATCCCAGAGATCACCAGAAAGCGGTGGTTTGCCAGGAATGGACACATTGTTAGTGTTCTTTGTTTGAACCTTTTTTCTGATTTTGTGTCGTTCTTTTTGTTCTGCCCCGCTTTCTGAGCGTGTTTGAAACCCACGCGTCGAGCGCGGTTTTTTTTTTTCGAAACCTCGTTGTCGCCGCAGTAAAAAAGGGAAGCAAGACAAAAACAAACAAAAAAAAGGAAGAGGTCGGGTTCGAATTTGAGGGTCGTTCGGCTCGCTATCGCCTTATCTCCTGACGCGTTTCTTAGCCGGGCGGGAAATCCAGGAGATAGAAGCGAGCCCGACTTGTCCAAAAGACGCGATGCCTTGGGCTGGAGTGTGAAGTTCAGATCGTGCGCCGGGCCGGGTCCTACAGTGCCACGAATAAACCCCACTTGGATGCCAGATTGCTCTGATTATTGAAGCCAACGGTAACAAGAAAAAGAAAAACAGGGGTGCCTATGGACGAATAAACGGACGTAAGAAAAAATGGATCGAGGGGTGAATTGTACCATACTCCCCCGTCTGCTGTCCCACTTAGAGCGCGTCCCAGAAACGCTGCCATCGTGACTGCGGGCCTCTCAACTTTTCTCTCGCCACAAACGCCTCTTCCTCGTCATCAATCTCTTGTTTTCCGGTGATAAGATCTACTTCGGCAGCGGGGACGGCGCTAGTCCGGAAGTAAACTTTGTATCCCACCCATAAGCCAATGAAAATGGGAATCGCAATGTAAGCACTGCATGACATGATAGACAGCTGTCAATAACTTGATAAAAACGCGGAAATGAGCATGAGGAAATGATGGAAGCGGCTCGGCATCTCCTTCTCTTTCCTTTTAGAAGGAGTGGCACTCACGTGATGAAAGAAGAAGACACAAACGGCAAGAACGTGCTGAACCCTTGGGAAGCGATGCCCGATTATTACGGTATAACATTAAGCAATATTTGGCAGCGGCTCCCAGGCTCACCGTTGAATATTAAGACTAGCCCCGTAAAGCACAGTGCAAACCAGGATCCAAATGGTTGTAATGGCGCCTTGTAGGGCAATGTGTTACGATCAACCCCCTGTGCCTTCAGTGCTCGCATGAATGCGCTGCATGCCGCACCAAGGTCAGTTCCGTACGTCAGCACGCGTATCATGGTGGGACTGACATGTGTGTGTACGAGATGCACATCCACGTAATCCCCCCGAAGCTTGCAATTAAGTTCGAAAACCAGCCGAACGCTAGATATGAAATGGTAAGGAACATGAGCGGAGATCATGTGGAAATAAGCAAACCTTGCACACTCACCGATCGAACTGGACGAGCTCGCATTCAGAAACGTAAGGAAGCAAACTAGCGTATTCAACAGTAAGGCTGGCCAGGGAACACCCCATCGATTGACCTTGGCAAATATTCGTGGTGCCTTACGCTCCACAGCTAGGCCATACAGCGTCCTTGATCCGATATATAGATCTGAATTCGAGGCACTGAGCACAAAAATGAGGACGACAGCGTTGATGATATGATTGATAATGCGAATCCCTGCCAACGTTGTGGCTGCTGGGAATGAGATGTGGGCGTGTTGCGTGGGCACAGGTTACTCACCCACAACGAAAGGGGACGCAGCGGCCCCAGCCTTTGATGCGTTGGCAACGAATAACGTCTTAGGAACGGTTAGCCAGGTGATTGATCACGGTATCCTGCTGGTACTCACCTTATTTGTGCTCGGAACCGTCAAGCTGATCACGAAAGTGCCTCCAATATAGAATACGACGATACGAAAAAACATCCTTCTGATGGCTTTCGGCACATTCTTTCTCGGGTTTTGAGTTTCGCCAACGGTGACTCCAATCAGCTCCGTTCCAATGTAAGAAAACAGGGCCGTCGTCAGGGTACTCCAAAACCCAAGAAATTGGGACAGCTGCTTGTTGTGAACTTGGTTGATGAGGTAGTAGCCTAGGGGTCCATTGGGAGGGTTCCAGTATCTAAACCCGATACGGTCGTGCTGAGGATTCCCGCCAAGGTCGATAATCAATCCCATCAGGATCAATCCTACCAAGGCGATAACCTTGATACTACAAAACCAGAATTCAAACTCTCCAAAGACACGTATTCCGAGCATATTGATGCAGAAAACTAACGGACTTAATGAGGTCCTGATCGGTGTCAAAATGTTACAACTCTCACTAAAAATGATGTAAATCACTAAGGGAAGTCCTTAATCGATGGGAATCAGCTTTAAAACCGTGTCAAGACTCACCCATCCAAACTTCAATAGGCACAGAGAGCGTCCAGTACTGAACCACCGCACCAGCAGCGTTGACATTGTTAGTCGTCTGGACGAAATACTTGAAGAGGTAATTATATCCCAGTGCGAAACCAAAAGCTGGGTCAACATAACGAGTGGCATAACCAGCGAAACCTTTCTTATGCGGTAGGTAGGCACCCATTTCTCCCAGCGCGATCATGACGAGATAACAGACGAAGCCCATGAAAGAGTATCCGAACCAAAGGCCGAGCGGTCCTCCTCTCACAAGAGCGGTACCCGAGCCGATGATAAGACCGGTACCCAAAGAGCCACCCAGCTGATGACCTGGTCGGCATGAGTAGGGAGCTGTGACGACGTCTGACGCACTGTAATCATGGAGACATGCCTCGCTTTTAGACCGCGGTGAAGAGAATCTTCTTCATTTGGGTCAACGAGGATTGATTTTTCCGGACAGTAGCGCACGGAAGAACGGGAAGTTTCCTTGGATGGCTGCATGGAGAAAGAGGGAACAGAAGCTTCGATACAAAGCGAAGGCAGCACCCTCTTGATAAGCCCAAATCATGAGAAACCACCCGATGCTTCAGGATTACTTCCAGCGTTTCTTGCGCTGTCTGGTTGGGCCAAGTTTTTCTCATCCATGTCCAACTAAATAAAGCGGCGAGGAGGGAGATAAGAGAGGGTGCCTGTCGTCGCAGTGAACCTCAGGTGACCCACACCGCAAGTCGAGAACTAAAGTTGTGTGACCTAACTTCTCATATTGGTTCAAGAGAAAAGTAGCCTGACGCGTGCCTTTCGGTTTCGTCGTACAAGTCCTGGAGAATTTCCGGTAACAAGAGTTGCGAGGTCTGGAAAGTTACCTCGGTGACACGGAACGAATTGAAGTTCGTGGTTTCGAAAAGACCCGATATGGTCTGTCTTCCCGGAATCCCGACGCTTCCGTTTCTCATCGACTTCGAACTTCTTGCCAGCTCACTCGATATCCACTAGACAAGTATACCCCAATGGCTACCCAGCTATCTTCCAAGGAGGACTACGAATCATTGCTAGACAAGTATGACACATGGATGTTCGATTGTGACGGTGTCCTATGGCACGGCGATCGACCTATTGACGGTGCTGTCCAAGTGCTGGATATCTTGCGGAGGCGAGGTGAGTATAGTCATCACCCTTTCTCCTGGTAATATATGTACAGAGCCTCTCAGGTAAACGTCTTCTCTTTGTGACGAACAATGCGAGCAAGTCTCGGAAGAGCTACAAGGGCAAGTTTGACGAACTCGGGATGCAAGCCGAAGTGGTAAGACCCCACGAACCCAAGTGGTCCGATCGATTTGCTCGGTCTCTGACCATTCAAGTGGCGTAGGACGAGATTTATGGATCTGCGTATGCGGCAGCCGTGTACGTCTCATCCGTGATGAAGCTCCCAAAGGACAAGAAGGTGTATGTAATCGGAATGTCCGGGATGGAAGAGGAATTGAGAGAGGAAGGCATCTCTTTCATTGGGGGAACGGTACGCTTTGCGTGTTCTTGTCGGTTGGGATGATACATTGTTCAGCATCCGGCCTAGGATCCAGCGGATAACACCCTCGAACCATTTAGTCTGGCGAATTTCACTCTCGACCCGGATGTCGCCGCCGTTGTGTGCGGTCTCGATGTGAACATCAATTACACAAAGCTCTCAAAGGCTTTTCAATACCTCACGCGCAACCCTGGTTGCCAATTTCTCGTTACCAATGAAGATAGTACATTCCCCAGTGCGCATGGGCTACTCCCTGGAGCTGGTTCCATTAGTGCCCCCCTCCGTTTTGCATTGGAAAGAGATCCTATCAGTCTTGGCAAACCTGCAAAGACAATGTTAGACTGCATCCGGGCAAAGTGATTCACCAGTCGGCCCCATGCAGTAGTTCAGACGCTGACAAAACTCTGGTCAGAGTTAACTACGATCCAACGCGCACCATTATGGTCGGTGATCGTTTGAACACCGATATACTTTTTGGGCAAGCAGGAGGTCTCGCAACGCTCCTCGTTCTGACAGGTACGTGATCATAGATCGTATCTGGAATAACGATGATACCACCGTAACTAGGCATAACGTCCAAGGAAGACATCGCCGGACCCCGTGCTTCTTCGATTGTTCCGAAATACGTCACCGAGTCGATAGGTGACCTCCGCGCATTGATATCAAATTGATCGTAGAATGCTCGATAGAAGTATAGATTACTCGTCAATGGACTGGAGGGACTAACTACTCTTTGATTTCGATGCTTGCGCTTGGATATTCTCCCTAGCTAGCCACCCCGCGGTGCTGAGGGCAAGCGCCGAAAGTGCACCCATGATGTAACCTCCGAGACTCCCAAAGAGGGGCGTCAAAGGCCAAGCCTACGAAGCAAGATGAGGCGTGATTTGAGAATAAACTTAGTGTGTTCATACCTGCCAAGGACGTTCCCAGTCTAGTGCGATGAGGATTGCACCAAGCCAACTGCCGATAAGTGTCCCAGCAGCTGGGTAGACCATCGCAAGTTCAATCGCATTCCTCGGTCTAAAGGAGGGTTTACCAGTGTAGGATGTCCTTGGACCTCGGTACTTACGATAGTTCAGCAAAGAGCCGCGTCCATGTCAGTCTGCTGATCAATGCCGGGGTGTCGGAAGCCAGGGAGGGGAGTCCGAGCACGAACGCAGGCGTAAAAACAGTTAGAATGGCGATCACGAAGGCTAGCAGCGCTGTCCGCAAGATGTGACTTCACATGGATCGACGACGGTAGGCCACTAAGGGACCAACGAACTCACGTTGCGAGAGGAGCGCCAAACACGACGAGCACGATGTGCATTACCGAGGCGGTACACAAGGTGAATGCGCTCGCATCCTTCAACCTCTGAGGATACGGTAAGACGGGTGAACATTGTCCTATGATGTGTGTGCGCACCGCGAATTGCAGACCGTCGAACCGGACGCGCTCAAATTTGACCTCGACCTCGCTCCCTTTGGCTGACTGTTCGAAAGACCACCTGCGCATCCAGCTCGCCCACCACACTTCCAGGAGTATGAGCCCAGCAGCAATCCAACCTAACGTCAGCAATGGGTCCGCGGTCAACCTCTCCATGAATTCAGATTGAGGTCTGTCCGTCTCCCGAGCTGCGAGGGGTCCGAAAAGACGTGTCATCTGCGGGAGATAGAGGGCGCTAAACCCAACGAGAGTGAGGTGTACGCCGAGAACGGAGGCATATTGTGCGAGTGGAAAGCGGTCCTGGGCGACCACGGAGGTCGGTTGCGCTGGCGTAGTTTTGGCGGACTTGCCTGTGAGCTTGCTGGTGCGTGGCATACGCGCTCTTTTTTGCTGTCACCACCAGCGTGGTGTGGTGCTTGTCTGCTTGAGCTCGTCGTTGGGAAATGTCGTCTAGGACGAACTCACGCCTCTTGCGCTTCGTGCTGTCACTTGTTCATCGCTTCCGCCTGTCCGTGGGACGCATCACATTCACATTACGGTCTTGGTTCGCTTCGTTATGGAGGTCAATTCTGACATGTGCACGGCACATTGGCCAGCCTCAGCCTATTCGGTTGCATGCCAGCGACGTTCTTGCAGCGGTAGATAATAGCTGCATTACAGTAGGTCCTCAAAACGCTTCACAACCTACCAACGTGGAAGACGAACGTGAGGGGACGCTCGCAGTTGTGGAGATTGGACAAGCTACGCCCACTCGCTGGCAGGACGTGTTACCAAGATACCAGATTCTTTTTTCGGGCCACCAATTTGCGCTCGACCTACTCCCTGCGACTCCCGAGAATGCATCACAGCGTTATCGGGAAAGAAGACTCGGGTAAGCTTTACTTCAGTATCGCTCTCACACTCTCATTCGGACTCGGGTAGTCGGGAACCCGGCCTTCCTGCCCTTCGCATTCAGCCCGGACGAAAGGAACTGTTGGCCGAGCAAGTCAATGTCTTTTCAGAGAGACCGGCATGGTAATAACCTGCAAATTTAGATCACCACTCCCTAATGGATGGGACCGGTATGTCCATCCAGAAGGAAACGTTGTATTTTATCACCGAGAACTGGTGCGTTCATCTTACGAACGTATTCCATTGTCGTTTCGATCCTGTTTCAAAAGCGCATATTCACGGAGAGCGACATCTACGACCCCAAGATAGAAAGCAAACTCCTTTATTGCGCCACAGAACTCATTCAGAAAGCGATCAACATGCAGGATGATACCTCGCATGAGCTGACAGAACTCGTCTTGGTTGCAGGTGATCAGGGCTGGTACTATTACTTCGTCGATCACAAATACCGCCTTCTGTTCTGGGTTGACCCGGTTAGCGTGGACGACTTCAGCACCCATCTGCAGGAGATTTCTAAACATAGTCACATCAGTACGTTCGATATGCCTTCACTTTTTTCCACTGACAGGCATGCAGGGTATTTGATTGAGTCATTTTACTGGTGTGCTTTTTCTTGCGGTTGGTTAGGTATGTCTTTACCTGCCGAGAGCCTTTTCATGCTGACTCCACCTGCAGTTTGACGCTGATGTGGAATTAAGGATGCATTGTGAATTCTACCCACATGGTCGTACACTCCCGAACGGTATCTTCGAATGCCTCAGAGGGATGCTTAACTACGCCAAAACTGGCACGTTCTTTTTCATCTGATGACTTCATCCCATTCTCATGGATCATGCTAGATATGATGACTGCTGATTCCTCCTCCAGCCCATTTGCACAGAATGAGCTCATTGCAATGTCGGACCTCGTGAACTCGCTGAAGGGTATGTAACGTTTCTTGTCCGCCACGTACGTCGCTGACCTTCGGCGAAGACGACAAGACAATAAACAATCCGTATACTATATGGGCCGTTGGTACGACTGTGTCTTATTGTGTTCTGAAAATATGTTGATTTAGAGTGAAGCGCGACTTATGACTTACTTCAGTGAGTGTCACCACCTATCTGTTCGCCTGGTGTTCTTGACGCAACCTAGCGGAAAACCAGTTCCTTAACTTTTGTGGTCAACCGTGCGCACGTTTGACCGCGGACGAATCTTTGTTCGGGTCACCAAAATGGAATCGTCGTATTCTCTTCAGAGTCATCAACATATTTCTACTTGGATCGCCGAACGAACATGCTCTTCGCTTACACCGTGTTTGGGTTGACAGCATGATTATCCAGCCCCGCTGGAAAGAATTCGTTGACAGACTCACGGCCGAGTTGGGCCGGTATACCATCTTCGTGAGTCTCCTCTTGCCTTGCGCGATAGTATGTCTTACAGTTCACAGTCTACGGTAATGCTCGCCGTAGATTTTAGTTTCCTCGCCGTCCCTGGCGTCGTCAATCTAAACTCTGGCGCAACCCCAATTCAAATCATCATCTACTGTTCCATCGTTGCCACTATCGCCTCTATCATGTTTTCGTTTGGCTTGTTGAACGTGTACAGTAACCCGGGACTGATGGGTGCTAGTCCTGCGGTATGTCCCTGTGCAATGATCATGTTCGCCCGGGATGTTCATGATGGGGATTCCAGGCAGGCGTCTTACGGGCGCTCACACAAGCGAGGTCAGGAATGGCGTGCCTTGCCATCACGCACAGTCTTCCAATGGCCTGCCTCATATGGTCGTATGTCATTTCAGCCCGTCGTGCCCATTCACCTCTACTCACGTGCGTCGCAGGATCGCACTCTTCTCTACAGCGCTGGCGATACAGCTCTTCAGTCCCAAACAACTCGCCACCATCGTGACTCTCGGGGTTGAATGTTTTATCATCGTTGTGTTTGCGACGATCAGTAGTTTCGTGACGGGGATGTTCTATGCGCACGGCGATGTTGGTGATGTAGATCATTTGGAGGAAATATCACCTCCTGCTGAGTCGGAGGGTGACATAGAGCGAGGGAATTAATGCCCTCTACGCTTTGATGCATACCAGCACCGAGAATTGGATTCACAGGATTTTGTCGTAATGGATATGTATGTATAGTATGTGGGTTCCGTGGCCAAGAGATATTCCACTATGACAGGAACGGGTTGTCGCAAGATCAAAAAGAGTAGCAATACGAAGTACAAGGATGGAAACGACCTGACGGGTATGTTCAACAGTAACACCGACTGTGATGTGCTCTCCTTCAGCGCGACGTCAAATCTCCCATTTTCGGGTTCGGGCTCCTGCGACACTCGAGGGGAGTCCACCACGAAGGAGCGAATCTGCTTCGGCGGTTGTAATCCCGACAACTATGCATGTCATCGACATACCATACGTATGTCCTGATATATTGTTAACGCACGCCGTTTGCTCAATGTCAGCGGTGAATCGTCAGGGTCAAGCTTCCTCACTTATCCAATCTGCTGCGAATCCCTTGCAATCACCCTGCTCGTCCGTTCAGTCGTCCTGCTTCTCGACAGTCCACTGCGATGGAGGAGACTCGGCTGAATCCAGAACCCGACGATGTTCCAAAGTCAAAAGCTAAATCGGTCAGTTTGGGATGGTTGTCGGCGCCGTTGCTGGAACTTCTTCGCCATAGATTAGCTTGCCAGTGCGTACCTCACGTGTACCAAAAAGCACGACCAAGTCCTGGGAGGCGTGCGCAGGTCTGCGATGCCAACTGCCTCCTTCTCAATGTCAAATCTGCTGTACCGGGGCGGGCACTCAGACTTTCCGCAGCACCACCGACAACGATGGCAATTGCCTGTCCAGCGCCACGTTTCAGGATGTTGGAGCAGGCTTGCTTCGAAACACTGCTGATACCGAGGGCCATGATCATCTCGCGATAAAAAGGTATGGAGAAGTTATTTGTGAGCGTAAGGAGATGAGGCTCGATTCCCGGGAATGCGAGGGAGAATCCGGTGGCTAATGTTGATCTCGGCATGTGATGTCACAGAAGGACAGAAGACTGACCTTCTGTTGCAAAAGTCGCCATCGCACCCCTGCAAAAAACATGTGGTAAGGGGTTTTTAAGGAGGATGCGTGTCTTACATTCCTATGATTCCTAGGAGGGACGATCAGACTGACTGGTAAGATAACTGAACTTAGGACGAACCATGTGGATGATAACCAAACACATATGATCGGTCCGGTGGTAAATCACATTCCTTATTCGACATGTTAGATCAATGGCTATTAACAGAAGAAGTGCCAGACACACTTTCATGAATCTGGACAGGTTACATAAGAACCGAAAGGGATGAACTATTTCTGAAACTTACGAAGCAGGGTAGTAATCTGCGAAGTACCGCCATATCCCCAAAGAACGAAACCAGGGGCTCAGTCTGGTGCCATGTTCGTGACTCTTGTCGATCCACTGAATCCATGCGACATAAATGGCGAGGAATGGCCAGAGTGCCGGGATCGAGCTTGATGAAAGAATACAGGGTGAGTTAGGCACGTATGCGAGAAAAACAGGTTCGCACCATAAAAGAAGAAATACAAAGACAGAGTTGACAAGTAGGGTAGACCAGGCGGCGACGGCCATCGTTTGTAACCTACGTCTTCGGGGTATCTTGGTCGGTACAAAGCTAAAAGGAGGTACATAAGCTCGTGGTTCCGGCGAGCATAGAAGCGAAAGAAGTTACTCAACTCGATTGATGCATGCAGGGTAACGACGGGACGAAGTGGCGACGAAGGGGTCAGTTTAGATAATCTGTCGCGTAGTGCAGACGCGGAGAGCGTCCTCGTTGCCGCACTCAGCGAGCGGGTGTGGTCTGACATGGATGTTCGATGAAGAGTGGCTACCAAGCCTCGACAGATATCCAGGCCCTGCGCCGACGCTTTTCCTTTATTGGATTAGCACGTGACTCGAATTTACGTTGTGCATGTCGCTTTTCGGTAAAAGGGTGGATCTTTGCACGCGATCAGTGACAGCTTCTGTCAGGGGTTTCTCTATCCAATTGGCTTGGAGTGCTTCGGGGGACTGTCGGACTACCATATCTACCAAAACATGTCGGGCATCGTCAACCTCTTCGTAGTCTCCCCAGACACGCGATCTGAGCGACGTTTTGGCCTTCACATCACCATCGAACAGCTCAAGGTACCTATCTCCAAGTCTCCGCGATATCTGACTCATTGTGCCCAGACAAAACTCGAACTGATCACCGGCATCCCAGTCCCAAATCAGCGTATATCCGTACGAAATGACCAGGAAGAGACGCTTGCGCAACTCTCAGACGACACCAAACCGCTGGGCTTTTACGGACTGACCACGGGCCAGACGCTGAACGTGAGCCCGATCGTCACGTCCGACCCTTTGTCTGACGCGATCGACGCGTCCACACCTAGGTCGTCGACACGAACCCCGCCACATCGTTCACAGGACAGCTCTCCGACGTCTCCCAAGTAGAGAAATTCGAGCTGAGCGAGGAGGCGTACGCGAAAAGAACAGGTCGGTCGGGACCTTTGCGTTGTGCGTCGCTCATGGCGTTTGATCCTCCAGATTCTGTACTGGCATACAAGCAACAGCACAAGGTTGGCCGATTCGCGCCTCCATCAGAGACATCGCTACCCGTGACGAATGTCGACATCTCGATCGGAGCTCGTTGCGAGGTCGAATCGACCGAGGAAGGACTTCATAAACGCGGCACAGTGCGTTTCGTGGGCCAGACGGACTTCGCAAAGACGGGCGTTTGGGTCGGCATTGAATACGATGAGCCGATCGGGCGCAATGACGGATCGTGCGTGCCGTTGTTGTCACGATCCCGAATACTCATCCCTGGGTGTTTTATCTAGAGTTCAAGGCGTGCGATATTTCACATGTCGTCCCAATTATGGGGTATTCGTGCGACCAGATCGAATCAGGGTTGGAGATTTTCCTGTCGAAGAAATCAACTTTGATGAGGAGATATAGAAACCGGTGCGCGTGATGATCGTGGGCTATATTCGCGTAGCCGACTTCTAGCGTATTTCAAGGACAATTGTGCTTAAGACTTCGCTCACTGCAACAAATGCTTGCAATTTGAAAAGCTGATTCCAGTGATCCTTTACATCGATCTGGTTATCTTGAGATCAGCGATCACTTCCGTAACCAGGAGAACATTGTTTAGCGTCGATGACGTTCCTCTTCATCCCTCGCCACTTCTCTATCGCACGCGCGTTCTTATGGTCCTATTTTACCAGCATCACATCTATCGACGTCGTCTCGTCACTTACGTGTCCATTCCACATATCATTTACATCGTCGGACTACTGACGCGTTTACTTCTACCACTGCACGTTGTTGGTGCGAGATCTCGTTTGCGATCGACGCATTGAGAGGCGCACTAGCAGAGCTAGAGGGTGTGGTCGTCTCAACCCCGAGGGTCTTTGGCGCTCTTCGGTGCGCTCGATGTTGCTGTCACAGACAGCGTATTCTCAGGGCCCGAAGGCGATCGTGCCGTCGAGGGGACACCAGAGGCAATCGCAATCGTCGACCTAGAAGGCGTCGACGGCGCGGGTTGGACGGCAGCACGATTGGGAGAGATGGTCCGATGGGACGCAGTGGACGCGACCGTCGTGGTAGGGGTCGTGGTGGTCGTGAGGCCGGCCACCTGGCCGTTTCGTGCTTTGGTAGTGCTAGCGACGCTCACAGACGGCGCGCGTGCAGGCACTCCGGGTGCACCCACGACGTAGACGAGGGTAACCTTTTCAGCCTGTCGTGAGGCACTGGCGTTGGGAGCTTTGCTCATCGCAGTGTTACTCGTCGTGGCGTTGCTGCTGTCTCGCCGGATGTTGGCCCCAGAACATGAGGCCAGATTGCTGGCACGCGTCGCCGCTGATATCGGTTCGATCTGGCCGCTCGAGGGGTCGTAGGAGAAGATCTGGCTCTGGTGAGAATTGGACAAGGAAGTGTTCGCCGGGTCACAAGGATCGGTCGTGTTGTCGATTGCTGCCGAGTGCGCCGCGCCAGTGCAAGGAGTCATAAGAAGTGGGGATGTGGACCCAGGATCCGGATCGTAGGTCGCACAATACATCGCCATCCCGGCGCTGTTCGCATTGTAGACCTCTGTCGCCAGCGCAACGTGCTTGTTTGGGCCTCCTATGAGACGCTCAGTGTTGTGACATGGTCATAACAAAGAACTTACCGGTAGCGTCGGCCATTGGGATCATCATGAACTGAGTCTGGTTACTCGTTGAAGCGCTCAACTGGAATGCCATTGCAGAACTCTGGCCCGACGACCAGTCGATCGGGGTTGCATCCACTACCAACGATGCCAGGCGTTGGATCTTACCAGCTGACTGAGCAGAACCCTAGTGACGGAGTGGTGGATAAGAAAGCGGTCACGGCCGGGCTGTGAAAGGAACTTGCCATGATGTCAATCGTCCCCAACGTGAGGTTTCCTTCAGCTGGCTGACGCCGATCATGAGCGTTGAAGAACCGAGCTGGGTCTTCGGATCCATCCCGTGGCATCCGAGAGACGATATACTTGTCACCATGCTCTCCAGGAACATAGATAGAGGAACGACGATTGTGGAGAACTTGGCGATAACGGTTCCGTGTGAAAGTAGACTTGGAGACTTCGTGATCGGGATCTCCGTGGGGATCCTGGACTTGATGCTTGTGGACCCTCTCGCGGTCAGGAACTCGATAGCGTCGCAAAAGGGGCGGAAGATTCAACGATCGGCAGCCCTGTTTCTGCATGGAGATTGTCAACCCGCGCATCGACAGGATGAACGGGATACTTACCTGCTCATGACCATCGCTCTTGCCGTCGTGTCTGTGACGGTCAGCCTGCCAACTGGTGGCAGGGGTTGCGCGTGGTCGGTGAAGGGCATGATGAGGGGAGCGACTACTATGGAGGCATGTAGCTTCGGCGAGGGCGAGGAGAAGAGCCACGCAGAGGCAAGCGAAGACGGCAAAACGTGGAGAGAGGGATGTCATGACGGGGTGGAGGATAAGTATGTCGGGGGTGTATGCGACCGGCACAGAAGATTCGAGATGATGACGATAGGGATAGAGGAAGGAGTACGATTGCAAGTAGCGCTGCCTAACGCTGTTAGGATCACCGGGATCCGGAGAAAGTAAAGGAGAGATGGGAAGGAAGGAGGGCGCTCACGGAGATGGTCCTTATACCATCCCCCCTGGTGTCTTGGAATTGTCAGCCAACGGATGAGTTTTAAATCGGTCTGGATGAAACCCCAACATACTTGGATAACGGTTTGGGGAAGTATCGGGGCAAGCCACATCATGACCCGAGAAGAGGTCTGTCATCAAGTCATCCAAGTTAGTACGCACGACGCGAGCTAGAAGATCACGCTCAGGCTACACGCGTGACCACATCTTGGCTTATGACATCAAAGCGGAATGCGAATGACTCCGAGTTGGATGGATTCCACTTACATGACATCCACATGTACCTCAGCGACGAAGGAGAACGACAAAGCCGCGCTTTGTCGGCCGAAAGAGGCAGCTGGTGGAACTCTGTCAGTGGACAAGGTGGACAGATAAATAGATGTGAGTTCGACAGGGCACAGAGTTCCCATCATCGTCATCATGTCCCTTTACACCTCTCTCAATGTCTCCCCTAGCAAAAAACGCGTCCACGACGACTCGGATGGCGAACCAACCCCAAAGAGATCTAGAATCGCGTCACCTCTGTCCCATCCCCTTACCGTCCATATGCCACCGGCTTCTCCCCGCATCGCTCACTCACCTTCATGTGCTTTGCCAAACCACCTTTCACGACTCGATGACTTCCATTCCGCGCTCCAAATTGCCGTCATTGCGGCCCTCGCAGAATATAACAGCTCCCCTTCAGAGCACACCGGATTCATGCCGAGTGTGCTGAACC
>JBBPMU010000175.1:0-43931 GCA_038090475.1 Wakefieldia striispora | reverse complement strand
TTGTTGTTTTTTTCATACGTGTTGTCCGTGGGTCTCCTTGAAAAGTTGTGTACAGCCTCATCGTTTACTAGTCGGTTCGGGGGGTCCTCCGGTTCTTGGTGTCGAGTGTAATCTAGCATATCGTGGTTTTCGTTGTTCGTTTTCCTTTCCTTTTCTTCCTTTCTTTGTCATTTAATTTTATTGCACCGCAGTTACGTGTTCCGAGAGCCCCCGGCTCTAGTTTTGTTGTAATCAACGCAGGGTTTACCATCTCGATATCTCGATGGCGTAAAGTTTCATCCCGCAAATCATTTTGCGCCACGAAGCTGTGGGAGAGCGCAACACGCAGCCGCGTTTCACCGTCATCACAATATGCACAAACTAGGCATCCAAGCTCTCGTTTGGTTCCGCGGGCCGGCCACTGGTGATGTCAAGATCGGGTGCGGCGACCGCGGTCAGTTAGCCCAAGGGGAAAGCGGCCGATATGATATTTAAATTAGAGACGTTGATGGCGACGGCTGGGAGAACCCGCGGGAGTTGCCACCAGGATGGCCATACGAAGCGACGGCGTCCTGTCGTGGTCTGTGCAGTTCACCGCGGGCAGCGCCGATGCGTATTCGTCCAGGGTCGCATCGGGCCGGCTGAGTCACATCCAGGGCAGTCGTGTGCATGGTTATCGAACCCTAGGATCGGTTGGGGGAAGCATGCTATGCTATTGGTATAGTACACTTGGCGAACGTGCGATAAGAAGACGACAGAGTAGAACGAAGAAGAAAAGGAAGTACAACGACCAAACGAATGCCACCGAGGACGGGCGAAAAAGTGCGACACGAACGCCTTCCGTCTCAAGACCCACAGGACGGCTTTAAACTCCCCCACGATGCGCCTCGTGGTCGGACATGTCGGAGAGGTCGTCCCAGCTGCTCTGGGCGTCACTCCACGCGTCGGTACTGGCGGAGGAGGCGCTGTCGCTTCGAGGACGTCCCCACGTCACACCTGACGGACCGGCCAGCGGGTGTGTCGATGTCGATGGGGCGTGTGGCGTGGATAAAATCGACACGCGCGCGCTCAGCCAGTTGTCTTCGTCTTCGGAGTCTGTCCAGGCGGTGTGGCTATGACTGGGAGTCGACGACGGCGCGGGCGAGGGAGAGGGCGGGGGCCATTGATATGGAGTGGCGGATGGCGAAGCGGGTGGAGAGGCGGACGAGGATGACGTGGATCGGGCAGAGGGAGAGGGAATCGTCAGTGGCGAGTGCGGATCGTCGTTCTCTGACGAGAGCCTCGAGGGGATGGATGGCAGTGAGCGCAGCTGACGGGGGGATGGCACTAGCAGCCTGCGGGAACCTTCCAGAGATCGCCGCGGGGGTGAGTGAGTGCCGTCGACGAGCCCCCACCTTTGTTGCAGCTCGTCGAGATCGAGAGCGTCTTCCATCTCCGAGTCCCACGTGAAGACGACATTGGGGTGAGGTAATGGCGGGGAGGGGGTGTTCCGGGGTGGCGAGCCGCGCACAGAAGGGTCGCCACTGACCGAGGACGCATCGTCTGTGAGGTAGGCCAGGTCCGGCGCCGCGTTCGCGATGCGCTCTCTCAGCGTTTCCGTGCTTGACGTTCGCCTCATCCGGCCATGCGCCTCCTCCCATCGTACCAACTCCTCCCGCTCCCGCGAATGTCTGGCAAACATCTCATCCCACACAGAGACAACTGGCCTTTCCTGAGCCTGGTTCGCCCGACACCACGTCGACCGCAGCATCCACTCTGTGTCCAGCATCGCGAGGTAGGTGACGTCTTTCCACACGCCCGCCACACCCTCGCCCTCGGGCTGGTAGACCGCCCGCCGCTTCGTCCCCTCGTGCACGAATCCAGACCCGATGAACAATCGCAGGGCTTTGTCCTTGAAGGGCGTGTCAAGGACCGCCGCTTGCACGCGGTGGAATTTGAGCTCTTCAAACGCCCACCGGAGCACGAGTTGTACAGCTTCGCGAGCATAGCCACGGTGCTGCATGCCCTGGTTGACGATAACGCCGATGTTGGCCTCGCCTGCGGGGACATTGGCGGGCCCGGCGTAGAGGTAGATGAGTCCGACTCTCGTGTGTGTGGGAGGGGCGAACGGCAGCGATGGTTGCTGCGGAGAACGTGTATGTGCAGAAGCGCGGGGATCCCAGAGGGTGGCGCTGCTCTGCCGATTCTCTCCTGCGATGGACACCCCAAGTTCCTTGGGTACGATCTGCGCGCAAAAGAGGCATTCGTCTACAAAGGAGGCAAAGTTGGGAGAGGACGCTTGGCCAGGCTCGACCGCAGTTCTTCTGAACGTCTGCCAAAGGTGGTCGAGGCCATGCTGCTGCCCGAACAGCAGATCATAATCGGAGAGTAAGGAAAGCTTGTCTGATTCGAGGTGTGGATTCATTGGTCTTGTGCCGCCCTGTGCGTCTTGTTGATCGGGGACCCGTGGAGAGGTGGGGAGAGGGTGGACGTTCGTTATTGCGGCTGTAGATATACTGGGACCGCGTATATGTACTTGCTGTGGCTTCGAGCGCTTCTTGGTACACAAGAATAGAGGTTCAATCAGAAAGTGCGATTGCAGGCTATCATTTACATCACGACACAAGGTTTAGATCGAACCGAAACCAATTTGGTGCGTGACGGTCCCTAGACCTGTCCATCGTCAAAATGAATGCGTGGCTGTGTGCCACCTAACAGAAGTTGTCTGTCTGAAAGAGGGCAACGTGTAACTTGCGAAGAGGCCTATGTGCGATCGTGCTCGACTTGATGCACACGGTCTGACTTTTCAATTGTGCTTATCCCGAGTTTGCCGACGGGCCTGGGATTGGTCCAAAGTTAACGTTTAACTTCAAGGTCCATCAGCCCGGTGGCCGCACAAACGTCGAACGGTACCACGGGTGCTGGGAATTTACATACGTGCAGTCGACTTCGGAATTCGGTGTAACGATAGTAGAGTTATCTAGAGTCCAGCTTCGTCCCAGGCGCTGTGGAGCAAATATTCAAGAAACTCCAGGCACGGCAGACAGTTAACCAATCAAGGCCCCAAAAACAGGGGTCAATTGGCACGCCACGCCAAGGGTTGACCCGAGACAGGATCAGTCATATGTAATGGCGGCACTGCACGCACGAAGAATGGCAACGTTTTATGTACACCAACGACCGGTCGCCATCCCTCCGTAGGCCCTTGGATAGAGATCATACTACTTTGGATCAGTTTCACCGTAAAAAGAGAGGCATACCTTTTCCTATTATGGGATAAATTCAGGGTGGACGGATGCTGCGATCGATGGGGGGTGTCACACACTGGATGGTGGAACACGAGGTGTACCACGTTCAGAGCATATCTGGGTGTCGGCGATCGCCCATAATAGGTAGTTCCGAGGGCTTGACTCGGCTGGTGGAGATATATTGCTGCAAGATGATGACTACGACAGCGACGATGCGAGCTGACATTATAATGCAGCAGATGATCGGGACCGAGCACAGTCGATGTGTAAAAGGCGTGAATGTGCCAGTGGCGAGAATCGTAATAACCGCTCTGCGCCACACAGATGGATGGTATGAATGTGCAAAGAAGAGGAACGGGATAAGTGCTAGCAGAGCCCTGTTGTCAGCTCCGCAGCAGTGGCGAGGTCTAGTTAAACGGAGCCCGAGTCACGTCTCCCATTCGATTGAAGCACCGGCGGTAGTGTGGACACGGAAATGGCCCTCCGTGCTTGCAGCAATGCGGCACTACGTGGGATCTGGTTCAGAAACTTTGGGTTGACGATCGGCTGATGACCTAAAACACGCATGAGGATGCACTGCAGGCACCAGAACCGCCAAAACCCCCATGGCTGTGAGTCGATACGAGATATTTGGCGAGGATCCAGGTAGGGGTGCATTGCCTCAATTTGATGTCGAGAGTGCCTCGTGCCGCTGGTGTTGCTGTACGGTCACAGAGTCACGGGTGTCATTCTCACACGTGACCTTGCTGTCCGAACACTTACTCCGGACTCGTTTAGGAACTCACCACACCCCGTCCGATGAGTCTGAGTGTATCGCGCAATACCGTGAGCGCGATAC
This sequence comes from Wakefieldia striispora, assembly GCA_038090475.1. Lineage (NCBI taxonomy): Eukaryota > Fungi > Basidiomycota > Agaricomycetes > Agaricales > Hymenogastraceae > Wakefieldia > Wakefieldia striispora. The sequence continues at coordinate 39,887 of JBBPMU010000175.1, read as the reverse complement.
ATATCAGATTTATTCGTAGGCACCTCTCCACCGCGCCGACACCCTCAAAACTCGATGCCAAAACCTACTCAAAGACACTGCTTCTCCCGAAGACAACTTTCTCCCTCTGGGCAGACCCCGCAAAATCGGAGGAACTGTATGGGAAGAAAACGTGCGATGAGCTTTATAGATGGCAGGTGTGTCACGCGTATGGTCGTGTAATCTACGTTCTTTTGACGCTGTGATGCTTCCTAGGTGCATAATGCCAGAGGTTCATGGTTCGTGACGCACGATGGACCACCGTACGCAAACGGGCATCTCCACATCGGTATGACAGGTTGGCTATTGGGTATCCTGTGGTTAACACTAACTGGCTAGGTCATGCCTTGAACAAGATTCTGAAAGATATCGTTAACCGTTTTCACGTCTCCACTGGTCATTGCGTTCAGTCAGTGAGACGCGCGTCTTGAGTTGTAAGCTAAAACGAACCAATACATACAGTTATCTCCCTGGGTGGGACTGTCATGGGTTACCCATAGAGAATAAAGCCCTTCATGACTTGAAGGTGAGGTCCTGCTGAGGCTTCCGCGTAAAAGCCAAAGAGATGGGGGCTATAACCACTTCTTCTTTTTCTCTAGGAAGAACTCCATTCACTCTCGGTGTCCACCATTCGTGATGCGGCGAGGGTGACTGCTGAACGGGAAATGAAGATTCAACGAGAAGAGTTCGAAAAGTTTGGTATCATGGCAGATTGGAGCAAGGAATCAACATATCGTACATTAGGTAAAGATTCATTTAGGAGTGTCAGGCCATTTTTCGTTGAACCGTTTCCAGATCACCAGTACGAGATGCGACAACTTAGCATTTTCCAGAAAATGGTGTCCAAAGGTCCATCCCGTCGTACATTATGTCGAGACACGTTAATGATAATGAACACCTAGGTCTTATTTATAGAGACTATCGGCCTGTTTACTTCTCTCCCTCCTCACGTTCCGCGCTAGCAGAAGCCGAGCTCGTATACAGAGACGACCATGTCTCGCATTCAGTATATGTAGTATTTCCGCTTGAGTCTGTCCATCCTGATGCCCTTAATGGCGCTGGGAGCACGCTCATGCAGGTAATAGGACAAGAACCAATCCGCCTGCTGGTTTGGACAACTACTCCTTGGACCCTGAGTGCTAATATGGTAGGTCCATGATGTTCTCGTGTGGTACATTTGTTGTGACCCCTACTTCATGACACCGTCAGGGTATTGCAGTGCACCCGGATCTCGTTTATACAATCGTGCGGAGTCCACGACAGTATGGGCTTCTTGTCGTCGCTAAGGACCGACTCTCCGCGCTCGAGCGCGTCCTTGGCTCAACTGAAGAGGTTGAAATCCTAGCGGAGCTGCCAGGTTCCGGACTCGTTGGTCTCGGTTATCGGCCCATTTTTGCATCTGATACCCTTTCGGATCTCCGTGTCATTCCGGCGACGCACGTTACTTCTGATTCTGGGACGGGGTTGGTGCATTGCGCGCCAGCACATGGTGCAGAAGATTATCTTGCTTTCCGTTCACAGGGCCTCCTTAGCTCCGGGATGTTGTGCCATGTGGGTGGTCAGGGTGAATTCTTGCGCCATGTGATGGATGTCGTCCCCCGGGAGTTGGGAGGCGAATCACTCGTAGGTTTGGATGTGTTGAAGAGAGGGTCAAAAGTCGTCGTGAAGATATTAGAAGACTGTGGGGCGCTGTTGGCTGTGGAGAGGATCAAACACAGATACCCTTACGACTGGAAAACGAATGAGCCGGTCATCGTAACGTGAGGTCCCTGCGAGGCTGGCTGCGAAGAAGTCCAATCTGACACTCCCTGTGGTTCTTGCAGAGCAACGTCTCAGTGGTTCGCGAATTTAGACAATATCAAAGAAAATGCACTGACCGCCCTCGAAGAGGTGACGTTCTTCCCTTCCGCTTGTAAGTGATTCTGCGAGACTCCTGCGAATGGCGGTCGTAATGCTTTGCAGCCCGGAATCGTCTTACAGCATTCGTGCGGTCCCGTTCGGAATGGTGCATCTCTCGCCAGCGCGTCTGGGGTGTGCCGATACCATCATTGCACCACGTTCCTAGCGGTACTGCCGTCCTGACCCCTGCTTCCCTGTCCCACATCTTGCGCGTGTTAGACAAGAATGGCGTCAGCTATTGGTGGGATGGACCTGTCACCGAATTCCTTACTCCAGAACTCGTCACCGAGTACGGTGAGGGTGAATGGAAGAAAGGTACGGATACCATGGATGTATGGTTTGACAGTGGGACAAGTTGGTCTATGCTAGCCGAGAGAGAAGGAAGGAGGCATCGTGCGGACATCTGTATTGAGGGGTCAGATCAACATCGAGGATGGTTCCAGAGTCAGCTGCTCACTGCTATCGGCACTGCTGACGATAGCGCGCCGCCAGCGAGTCCGTACGGTACGCTGATCACGCATGGAATGGTACTTGATGAGGCTGGGAAAAAGATGAGCAAGTCACTCGGCAATGTTGTCAGTCCGCTGTCGGTCATTAATGGTGGTACTGTAGGTCGTATTTTTTCATGGACTGCATTCTTGTGGAACTCACACCTTTCAGAACAAGAAGAAGGAACCTGCTTATGGGGCGGATGTTCTTCGGCTCTGGGCAGCGACCGTCGAATACTGGCGTGATATGACTATTGGCCCTACTGTACTTGCACGGACTGCGGAGTCCATGAGGAAAATACGGAACTCTGCTAGATTTATGCTTGGGAACATCGGTTCGACCACTTCGCAGGACAACAAACCACATCCTGATGTGGAGAAGAAAGACTTGGGTTTGGTCCGTGTTTTTTTGCACGATGGTGTGCTAGCTACTTACCTTTTAGCAGGCGGAACGGTTCGTCATGAATGAACTGTATAAGCTCGAAAAGACGGCCCTTGAAGGTTATGCAACGTATAACTTCCCTCGAGGTTTGTCATTTGTGAACACATCATATGGCGCTGATGTCGTATCCAAGTCATGGTCGCGTTGACGAATTTCGCCAACATCACTCTTTCGTCCCTATACTTCGATATTACGAAGGATGTCTTGTACGCCAATGATGTTCACAGCGTCGAACGTCGAGTGGTCATTGACACGCTCGAGCGGGTGAGCCTCGAACATAATTGGTATGTAGAAGGATGTTGACTTGAAATTAGGTATTGCCGACCATGACATCGGTGCTAGCCCCAGTACTTCCCTATCTCGCGGAAGAGATACATACACACCGTGCAACCTCTGCCTCCGAACGCTCTTTCTTCACGCATAAGTGGGAACCACTAGTATGTCTAATCAGTGTCCGCAATATTGATTCCAAAAGTGACACATGTTTCGTCTCATAACTAGGGCACCGAGTGGGAGGATCCTCAGGCAGAAAAGGATATGGGTGACTTGCTGAGTGTGCGTAGCGCTGTGCTATCACTTTTAGAGAAGGCTCGGGGAGACAAGTATGCACTTACGATAGTGACGCATGGGTTATGCTGACACTGTTTTCAGAAGTCTGAAGAGTGCTTTGGAAGCGCAAGTGGTGATCACGTTGCCACCTGGTGCGGGCAGACTGGAGCTTGTTGAATTGCTGAGGCGTGAAAGTAAGCATGGCAGTCACAGTTTCTTTCTCAGGAGCGGATTCGCTGATTCAAATGACCGATTAGAAGACTTTTTGAAGACGCTCTTCATTGTTTCCGATGTGACGTTGACAGACAAGGCTGGTGTTCCCTCCAGTCATTCGGCATGGAGGTATAGCGGTTCATTAAATATACCAGGTAAGAAAATCCATTATCGCGCATTACCAGCGATTGAGGATCCCCGGTAGGTTCGGACGCTGAAATCGGCCTTCACATCCAACCGGCCTCACTCCATAAATGTCCTCGTTGCTGGACGTTCACACGATGCGAGCAAGATGAGCTCTGTTCGAGGTGTTCGGACGTTGTAAGGAAGCTTTGATTGGTGCACACAAGTAATAGAGCGGTCCAATGATAACAGCGTAATCTGTATCCTATACCTCCTAATTTGTCTCACGGTCGAAAGCTAGAAGTTGATCGTAGTTGCAATCAAACAGGTAAAGTTGTGATCGTAGTTGATGGACAGGAGTCAAATGTACAAAATAGGAAATGCTTGAGCAGGGTTCAGGCCGTCGCTTCGCAGGTTCAACTGTTCCATCTTCAAGAGTTGCAACGTCGTACGTTCGATGGGATCTGAAAGCCTACAGATAACGATTCCAGGTGATGTCCACACTCATTTTCGCATCGTTTAGCTGCTCATCGTCACGATAATTGTCCAGACTTGGATGAGGATGACTTCCAGACGACCCCAGTCCCGTTCGGTCGCTCCGGTGTATTTGGATTCGGTGGTACGTCTGGACCAGAGTCGCCCACCATTGTCACGCCCACAACAGCAATAGCGGCCGAAAGAAGCTTCTTTAGTGCACACTCACGAGGCGACTCTCTTGCCTCCGATGACTCGTTTTTCGAGCACGCCCCGCGTCGACCTTTTGCACACATTTCCCAATCGTCTGTTGCGACAACCTCCACGTCGACTTCCACTGGTGCAGGTCCACCCTCATTCAGCAAAAAACCATCCTTTGCTTCTATCCGAAACGCATTCAAATCGACCTTGAAGAGCAGTGCCGAAGTTCCTCCCCTCCCTACCTTGGATCACCACCAGGCGTACCCGATATTGAAGAATCCTTTCAACAGGTCCGCCTCGTCGCTCATCCACTCTACCGCCGCGACCCCGAAGCAAGGCAACGTGGCCAGCCCTCCACATCAAACCCCGCGCCCTCCAACGCCCGGCGAATCACGTCCTGCTCGGTCCATATCTCGTTCGCGCGGCCATTCCACAGCACGTTCACATCATTCCCACTCTGGCTCCGTCTTTTTCGGTTCCGAGAATGGCAGTGATCACGGGCACGGCCATCCATTTGGCCACAACCCAAACCACGGTTTCAATTTCGGTCACACTCCAATATCGCCACCTCCCGTTCCGCGTGTTCCTGAGTCGCTCATTCCTCGGAGCGAAAGCCCAGTTATCTCGGAGGAGGGTGAGAGCGAAGATCACGGCGTGTCGAAAAGTCCTGCGGAATACGCACTGCATGCAGTCTTCATCCGATTCGCTACCCTCGCCGAAGCGAAGATCGACGCGTTTGTACGTGAAAGCTCGGTCAGTATTCTTTTCATTTGATATCGTGGCTGCGGATCATGTACCATTCGCATCGTGTTGCTATGAGAAACCTCTGTTGACACCTTGCTGCCGTTTAGGATAACGATCCGATATTGACCGACTTTTTCGGCCCCGCCCTCGATCCACAATTTGACGGACTGTTGCAATCCCTTGGCAAGATTGCCCAGAAACGCGCCAAGAATGTCATCGATGCCATTATGCGCTGGCGCCGGGCTATACGCGATACACCACCCAGCCGATCGGGACACCCTCGAATGACCGAGCGTGGATCGCTTGCTGCCATCTATGTCATGTGCAGAGCCCTGGTCGCTGTGCTCTCAATGCTTCCTCCGAGTGCGTTGAGTGACACGATGGGGTATAGCTTGGAAGAGACCATCTTCGAACAGTTCAGACGACCGCTGCCGAGCATGAACCCCAATTACAAGTTGTGTGCGGAACTGTATGCGGGTGTCCTGGGTTGTTTGGCTGGTATAAGGTGAGTTTATACTTTCTGTTACGGCAGGACACGCATATATGCACCCGCTATGGATGATTACTGACGATGTTCCTTTCGCGCCTCTTCGATTCAGATTCTTGAGCGTCACAGATCGGTTCCTCAACGAACTTGCTCCTGTGGCCCATGGACAAATCGCGAAAGACTTGGACACGAAGTACGAAAACCTCGTGAAGGGCCTGAGGTATGTACAAATCAAAGTAAGTCCGGAGAGATGGGCGCCTCGAGTAAGACGGTTTGTTCATTGCGAGTCTAATGTGATCGATAGGTTTGGCCCCCCGAAGCGTTCGAAGAAGGCGCTGAATTCATGGAGTCGTTGGCGAAATCATTTGAAAATGCACACGGTTTACGCTTCAAAGTCGCTTTCGCAGAGACCCTCACGCGGTTGTTACATCCCATCGGCAAGGTTAGAGGAGGGCTTCATAGTGCATGACATCTGATCAACCTTTTTCACAGGCTGCTCAGGCGGAAGTAAATCATCCGCAGTGGGAGAAAGCGATAGAGAAGATATATCCTCGTGCAAAAGAAATGATGTCAAAGCCCCGGTATTGGCATGTCGCGTATCCACTCGCAGTGACGGCGCTATGCGTGGCGCCACATCAATTTTTTCTCAAACATTGGATGGCATGCTTTGAGTACGGAATCGGTAAACTGAAGGTGACATCGCGAGCCACTTTGACTGCTCGACTTCGCCGCTCATCGGACGTTCTACAGGACAAACCGTACCGCATCCCCATCTTGAACGGGATAGTCCGCTTGATCTGGACTTATCTTTACCGTTGTCAAGAGCCCGCATCTGCCAGCACGTCAAAACTAGATGGGCTCCTCAAGCACTTCTTCCCAACAGGACGGTCATCTGTTTTTCCACCCGAAGAGCACCTCGAACCGTTCGTTTGTGTTGTCCACTTTGTCGTCTCTCGTTACTTCGAGTATGGCCGGGACTTTTGCTTGGAGCTCCTTCAGGAGTCTACGGGCCCAAGCAGTACATTGGCCCCTGAGCGTGTTGGAATCGTGGTGCAAGCGATTCTCTTGACATTACATGGCCTCGAACGCGAGGAACCGACCCCTACATGGCCATCTAGTGTTGACTTTTCAGCGATGCCCTCCTGGGATGATTACCCTTCCTCCTCAGAAGTACTTCCCGCTTCCGTACTCTCAAAACCAGGGATTCAGGAGTTTGTCGACCATTTTGGTGCAGCAACCTCTACTATTGCAAGAACGTGTTTCAAAGCTGTCGGTCGCATGTCCGTTTTTGACGAGCAATGGTTACTGGGACGCTCTTCCGCGTCCGGTAATGCATCAACCTTTGAAGAATCTCATACCTTGGTGATGCGTCGGCATCCAGAAGGGGCTTTCGCGTACCCGAGCCACCTGGTTTCACAGATTAGCATCCTCCAAACGTGCTACCAATCCTGGCCGCGATGTTTACACGGCTCAACGGCTCCTCTTCCCGACGTAGTTGATATGCTTATTCGTGGGGTTGTGCATGTCGAGCCGCGAGTGGGAGAAGTTGCGGGGGCAGCTTTGAGGAGGTTTATGAAGGACGTGGTGTACGCGCCAGCGGTGCTCAAATCCTTTACTGCGTTCTTGTTCGACCCCAAGAACATCGAGCGAGAAGGAACTGGCCATCGGATTCTCCTCGAGAGTGCAAGGTTGCTAAATCTCTGGACCGGCGTGGTGGAGACATGGACTACTGGGCTCTCTCAGAAGCCAAAGCAAGACATGATTGGGAACAGTCTGCAGGCCATTCTTCACCAGGCAGAGGAGATCGCACTTGGTGCACTTTTCCTCCTCTCGTACGAATCAATGACTGTTCGGTGTGCCGGCGTCAAGTTAGTACGCTCCCTAATTCCGCTGTGTAGGGATCTCGCTTCCGAGGGCACCTCGACCAACGGTCCCTCCCCTTTCTCGTTCTTGCACTCAATCCTGTTCGAGAACGACACGAGGGAATGTCCCTTCCTTCAGGGATTCGACGAATTGCTCGATCGCGCGGAGCTAGATCGTCTTCAGCAATGGAGGAGGTCAGCAAAACCAGACTTTCTTCTCCGAATTGCGGACAGCCACGTAGAGAAAGACCACAAGATTTGGCGTTTCGTCTATCCAGAGCTCATGCGGGCTTCAATGTCGACTTGCGGCAAGCTCATCCCGAATTGCAGGGCTATTATCGAAACCGCGACGTCACGGTACCACCCAGTGATGCTTCGACTTGCCGGGATATCTTCGAACAGTCGCGTGCCAGAGCGAGAGGGATATAGGTTGATCAAGGAGAATATGGTCCTTATCGACCAGTGGTACATTTGGACTAGGACTCTCTGTGCTACCGCAGCGGTATCGGACTATCGACCTATGATGACTCAGGTGGGTCGAGAGCATGCACGAGCGCCTTCGGAATCAAACTTTGAACGCGAGAGAATGTCGACCACGCGTTACCTATTTAAGCACCTGACCCCATTCTTGGACGCGGACTATACTCCATTCCGAGATGCCGCTGTACTGTCTATTAGTGCATTTCCTCTTGAAGGGTATCCTCAACTCCTCGAGGATCTCAATCTCTTCACGACTCGTCACTTTTATGATGAAGGTCGCAGCAAACCAGGTTCGCCCGCAACAGGGGTTCGCACTCGTCGATCAGCTCGTCTACATTCAGCAGTCGGTCGGATTTACTACCTCACCGCCCCCCATCTTCACTCTCTAAAGTCGTCGAGCAAACAAGACGCTCTGTACCAGACACTCAAGTTCGTTAGGAATACACAATCGTTCCTACTCGCACCTGAGAACCGTGATCATTACTCTTTGCAGCGACTACGGCGCTACTTCTGTGGCTTGGTTGAACGTCTCTTCGACGATTTGGGAGATCTTTCCGGGTTGGACAACACCATCTCCCCCAATATCCACCTGTCTCTCTACCGCATGTGTGAAGAATGGTGCCGAATAGGACCTCAAAATGAATCCGCCAAGACAAGGTTTATTTTAATGCAAAGAGCTGCGGCCGCAGCTATAAAGGACCCTGATGCAGAGTCGGACGCTGGCGAGCGACTTCAGCATGAAACCAAACTATTGTCACATGCATCTGTCGGTGCCATGTCGTCTCTTTGTGTGAGTACTAATTCATAATCGGCCATCATATATCGCTAACCGGTTATTGTAGCAAAAGGCTTATCATCCACCGGACACGGTGGAACCGACCTCTCCGATCGAACATCCCGTCGTGGACCCCCCTAAACCGCTCGAGCCTGTTCAGGCTCTAGATCGCATCCAGGCTGTATTTGAGGATGCTCAAGCCCAATTGGTGACCTCTGCTAAGTAAGCCTGATTGTTCGTCGCGAGAGCTATACTTGACATACCTCATGTTTACACCTCAGAAAAGCATTGCGGTCTCTCCTCGCCTTACCTGACCCAGGAACTGATTTACTAGCAGACGTCCTCTGTCGAGGGTTCTGTGATGCTACAGCCAGTTCGCTAAGCAGCGCCGTGTTCTTCGAAGCCGTTATGGACGTGGTCTGCAATGCACACAGCCATTCTTTCACGTTCGCGCAGGTCATCTGTCTTGGGCTGGCGAACCTATGTCACAGGGATGTCACGATACGACAACATGCATTCAATATTATTGTCGCCGTTCATGAACAGCGTGCTGGCGTGATTGCCATGGCCGAGTTCGAGACCATGGTGGCCAATAATACTCCGAGCGTTTATCTCCAGGCTCATCGACTTGTTGGAGAATGTCTCGCAGGGGAACACCCAGAACAAGCTTTCGAAGTCCTCACAGAAGTCACCGCGCTGCTCTCACGTGTCCACTGTCACGGCAATGAAAGAGTCTGTCATCTCATGCTGCAAGGCTTGGAGCATTGGGCGCCAAATCTCGAGGTCACTACGTCTGATGCGTCAAATTTGGCATTAACGTCAAGAGGGAGTCTCGTTGTATATCACCTGCTCACTCTTACCAAGCGGTTTGGTGAGGCACAGCCCGAGCAAATCGCCGCGATCTGGGCTAGGCTCGTCGAAGTGCCAGACCCATTATGTGGGCGAGCTGTCGCATCTTTTTTGATCAACGAGTCCCTCAAGGTTGCTACGAACGCTTTCGTCAAATGTGCATCTGAGGTTGTTGCGTGCTTGTCTCGTTCAGCAGTAGGTGTTGAGATCTTCCAGGAACTTTGCAGCGTTTGCGGACCAGAACGGATGCTACCCACGTTTGAGCACCGGCTAGAGCAACCGACTCCAGCGGAACTCGAGCTGTGGTCTGATCTCGACGTGCTCTTCGCGGACGATCAGCCCCGCCAACTCCTAGGATCCGCTCAGTACGCGATGGTGTACATTGGCTCTGTCTCCCTCGAACGCATGTGGACACATCATGAGCAGATACCCATTATCCTTTCGGCTGTCCTTTCCCATCTAGACCACCGGGTCCCGGTGTTGCGGTCGACTGCGCGTCGTATGTTGTTTCATCTGATGCGAGCTTGCGTGCCTCGGTTCCCATCAGCAACCGACAAGGTGGGACAGCCTGCTCGAGCGTCTCTGCTGTCCACAATCGCGAGCATGGAGGGCCAAGGAGATTCCATTTTCTGGTCGGAAAGTGATCCAGACGATGTAGTCATACTTCGCATGAAGTACGTTGTTGAACAAGTGGTGTCTGTCATTGGACCATTCGTCTCGGACCTGGCGAAGAACCTAGCCGCGCTCACTATACCCTATGTTGAACATTGCCATATCCGCAGCATCGCCAAGCGGTCTCTTCAGGTGTTCCAACTACTCAATGTCCCTCTCTCGCAAGACGTCCTTGGGCATATACTTAGTCGTCTATGCTCGACGATAAGTGATGATGAGACAGAGCTCCACCATTTTGCCGAGGCAATCGTGTCCACACTCACGGTCTCTGCGGCTTCGGATGACCTCGATCCTGCACTCCTTCCTCACCTCCTTTGGGCAACCACATCGTGTCTCATGACAGTTGTCGAATCTGAATTTGCTGCGGCCGTCAAGCTCTTGGCTGTTTTGCTTGGCAAATTGGATTTGAAAAACGCCGAGTTCGTCGAGTTGGTGCTCGCTCAGCGTCCAGAGTCCTGGAACGGCACAAACAGTCTCCAAACATCTCTCCTTAGCGGTTTACGATCAGCCACAACCATGGTCGACACTTTTACGGCACTTCAACAGCTCACGAGAATAACGGACTCGCGACTTATCGAGCCCACCGAACGTCGTGTCTGTGACCTTTTTGCCCTCTCCCTTCCATGGTGTTTGCATTCCATGACTAGCGACCATCGTGATCCTGCCCTTGACGAATTCTGTACTTCTATCGCCAACCTTGCTTCACAGGAAGGCCGGGACACCATCTCTCGTATTATGACCTCCTTTGTGAAAAACCGCTTCCGTACCAAGGATGACTTCCTTCGGCAATCTATCACCGGGCTTCGCGAACATTATTCAGCTACGCGCTGGCCGGACATTGCCACGCTCCTTCTAGGCCTTGTGCTCAATAAGGAGAATTGGGTCCGCGTTCACACCATGCAAGTACTGAAGGTGTTCTTCCAGCAGCGTGATCCGCGCAACCCACAGCACTCGCTCGCAACCGAACATCTCATGCCGTTGCTGCGACTTGTCGAAGGCGATCTGGCCTCTCAAGCACTTGACGTTCTTGAAGAGCCTACAAAAGTATCAGGGGGACAAAACTCGCACAACATTCTCCGGATGAGTATGCATACCTCGATCAAAGCCACGCCTGTAGATGAAGGAGAGATCTTTGGCGTTCCGGAAGATTCGGGATGGTGCATCCCTCGGGCCAAATCGCGGCGGGCTATTTGCAGGAACAACATGATGGCGGTTGCCCAAACGTGCATCGGAGGTGCTCTGCGTCCGTCTTACATCGACCTAGAGTCACGCCCGCAGATCATGTCGTTCGCCGACGGACTGGATGAGGATCTCGGTGTGCTAGTGCAGGATCTGCACGAGCTGAGCGAATTCTTCCAAAACATGAAACCTCAGCCGCGTGTGTTGGTGCCGAGTCAGCAACTGGAGGAACGCGTCGCATCCATCATTGCGCAATCAACGGACAAATCGAACGATGACCCTCAGACACCGTTCGCAGACGTGTTCCACATCGGCAAACCGAACGATTACTCGGATGGATCTGGGGAGGATAGTGGTTCTGATTCGGAATTGGATGCATTTATTTACGATTCACCGACGCTTTACCGGAGTGCTCCGAATGGCCGGGGGCTCAACTAGGACGTTCACTGTAGTACTACTGCCACGTTTTACCTTCGAGCTGGATTATTCGTACGTACGATTTAATTGAATAGGTCCTCAAGGCCTCAAGTTGTTCTCCCAAGTGCCAAAGGCAGACGTCGCACGTTTTCCAAACGTGTTGGCATAGTGACGTCACGGTCCATGTGTGGATTCCTCCCGTCCACCTCACACCGCAGTGACCGCACTCGAGCCTCACCATAACCTCCACCTTAGGCCCCAGAGGCTCGTAAATAATTAGTCAAAAAAACCTCCTAGAGAAACTTTTACCTGAGAGAATGGTAGATACTATCATCCGCGAGGTAAGGTCAACCCACTCCCAAACCAATAACTTATGTTCCGGCGGAGAACAGGTTACTAAAGACGTTTGGACGTTCTCCCGGTTTGTTCTGCTTCAAGCGAACCAGCCTGCGACTTATCATATCATCCAGTCCGTTCGCTCGATATGGCTTGTTCCCTATTGGCGGTCGATCAACCGCGATCAGATTAAGGAATGGGGGCGTTTGGGTGCTTGCTTCCACCCCCTTGGACCACGAGACGAAAACCAAGATTAATGAGCTTGGGCCAGTCAAGTACGTCACGTCCTCGTTGGTCCTTCTTGTTGGTGGTCGTCTTGACGCTTTCCCCAGGTACATCATTAATCCGGACAGTGTGCACCACCTGTACTTGTTGGACTTCAAATTGGCATACCCTAATGCCAAGGTCATTGGGGTGGAAGATACGATCAAGAGGATGAATGAAAAATCGTTTGCATTCGATGGAGGTGAGTATTTTCTTTCACTGCGATTCATTCAGAATTGCCATGTGCGGCGGTGTGAACCTTCTCCTTCCTTCGTTGTCAGTCTGGGGTCGCGATCCACCCAATACAAAATATGGGTTTGAAGACGATGTAAGTGAATTTGCGCGACGCGTTCTGTATCTGATGGATGGATTCCATTTACAAGATCAAACACTGGTACGTCCACCACAAACAGATTCAGATCACCTACGAGCATAGACTAAGCTGGTACTAGCTACTTCTCTGGCATCAGAAACAAAGACGTCGCTTTCCTTCACACTCCTTCCAGATCTCTGATCCAGGCAGACCTACTGTTCAATCTACCAGCCACGGAACAAGTGAGTGCTAGCGTTTCGTTTGTCGAGCGATCCACCAATCATTCTCAGTACTCGAAATGTTCAAAGTGGATTCCTCAAGCAACGTTAAAACCGGATTCATGGGCGCATCAGAAAGTCCTTCACGGTGTCACCACGGATGTCGAGTGAGTGTTGGGGTCATGGGTCTACTTGCTTTTGGCCGATATCGTTGTCGCGATAGAGCGATGAAGCGCGACGCCGAGACCGTGGCTTCGTGGGATTTTGACCGGATAATCCCTTGCCATGGGGTGAGCACCGGATTCTATTGGCAATCAGGTGCTGACTACGTACTTTTCGTCTAGGACGTCATCGAACGAGGTGGCAACAAGGTATGGCGAGCGGCCTACCAATTCTTCATCGACTAGACACGACTGGTGATCTCAGCAAAAATGTTTTATTTATGGGTCCGCGACCATAGCTTTGTATTTTAAATGTCCGGTTTTTCAGCTTTCGATCTCTGCAGTCACTAGCAACCAAGCGCCTCCTTGAGTCAGATAAGGGCATCCGTATATTGGTTAACTTACTCACTAACATTGCGAGAACAAACCGGGCTCCACAGTAAAATGACCTGCCTGGATTAATACCATTGCCAAGTTTCGTTCTCGTCTAGTACCCCAAGTCAATTGTGCACTGATGACTGCCATGTACTCGTGCTCGCTATGTAAGTGAGTTTGCATTTTACGCTTATGGACATGAGTTCCTGCCGGTGGTGTGAGGAACAAGCCGAGGATCGCATCTACGGACCCGCGCAATTGGATTTCGTTCACACATTTTGGGGGTTAAGTACCACTGTCCAGTTGAAAGTCTGGGAGTTGGACAGTCTGGGCTGGTATGACGAACATAACCTTTCCGCGGCGGTCAGCTCGTCACACGAGTCGAGTAGGCTACGACTCGACCACGAAAACGTCTATGGGTGTTAGCATGGACCAAGGTCACGCTATGATAGCAGACCTCACGTATAAACACTCCATATGGATCACTCTCTCAAACAAGTTACGACACGGAAAGAGAAAAAGCAAAGCAACAACTCCAGAGTCCAAACACTGACGAGTAACACATGATCTGATCCAGCAGATGATTCTTTCTTTCTTTCTTTTCGCTATCATGCTAACACAGCATCTCTTCGCGAATATGAAGGAACACTACCGTGCCCAACCTACCGTGTCAGCTCTCTGGGGACTCGCTGACGGCACCATACCGCGGTGGCGTTGGGTTGTGCAACAATGCGCCCGTATCCCGGTCCTGTTGTGCCACAGGTAGGGAAGCACGATACTGCAACTGGTGTTGCTGGATTTGGTGTTGTATTTGTTGCGGTGTGTGAGGCAAAAGGGGAGAATACGAGTCGAGCGGGACAGGGCTCGAAGGTAACGCGGGAGTGCCATCGACGGAGCGTGTGGAGTGAACGATGCTGCGCTCGCGTTCAACAATCCTGTGTGTGAATAAAATGAGTAGGTGCCGGGAGCCGAATGTACAGAGGTGGCGGGGTGTAGTGAAGCAGATAAGGCACTCTGGGAAACCAGAAGGAAGTGAAGGACGTACCCCCGCATCATAGCTGCAGTCGTCATCCTCTTGGCACGTCGTTTACTCTGATTATCCTCGTACTGATCCGTCTCGTCGACAATTTCTTCCGAAATGATTTCCTGTTCGATCGAGCAAGGGCAATGTTGCGCGAACGCCATGGCCAAATAGGCACACACAAACAGCGAATACAACGCACAGCGCATCAGACCGTCGACCAGAACGACATGGCGAAATCCATGCAAGAACTGCTCACCTCGATGATGTCTGTCCAATCGATCAGCGAGGTGACGGTTGCCGCGAGATAAGAGGCTAGTAAGAATCAGACATACCTTCCAGAGTAATCACTCCTATGCCTCCACCGGGGAGGCCAGGGGTGCGGCTCACCAGCAATAAATGCGCACGACCGGTTTGACTTTTGATAAGAAAATAGCGTGAGACAAGAGAACATGTTGGGATTGAGCGACGCCAACATACAAGTAATCTAATGCTTGGAAGCAATTGATGGAAGGATGAGCCTCTGGCAAAATTGAGAGTTTGAAACTAGAGACGGGAAGTGCTTTTGCGGGATCGTATACGAGAAGCTACAGACAACATGAGTATGAGTACAGCATGATAACTAGACAGGGACCTTTTTGACAAGGAGAAGTCCCCGGAAGGCGAGCATATTGCCCGGCTCGTGTACAGGTATTCGGGAATAACCACTGTTGAGTCTGAAAAGTAGTTGGAGTATCGGAAGAGGAATTATCACGGTACTGATGAACATACATGGCATCAACGGTAGGGTGATCGAGAATGGTATCCGCGCAGAGGGTGACGACATCCTACACAAATGGATGAGGATGTGAATGGAGAAAACAAAAGATAGCACACCTTGACAGGAGTCATGATAGTTTCAACATTTTTGGTGTTGAGCTCCAGGACGCCGTTGAGAATGCTGATTTCGTCGTCACGAAGGGGTTCCTCTCCGGTGCGGTGAAACTGGAGGAAGGATCTGAGCTCTGCCTTTTTGTAGGTGTGGGCCTCATTCGCGCCAAGCACATAGTCCAAAAGTTTGGCGATAGGCCAGGCCACAGGAGCTGGAGTGAAGAATTAAACGGCAAACTGAAGCGAAGATGCGAGTGAGGTACCAAACAAGTACATGAGACAGAGGACAAAGGGGGCGCAACGGGCCCCGATTACGAGGCCATATCTGACGCTCACGGCTTGAGGGATGATTCTGAAAGGAAGGTCGAAGGAAGTCTCAAGGGGAGAGCGGATTGTGCGTACTCGCTATAAGAAATACATCGGAGACGAGAACGAAAGAACAAGATAACGCGTACCCAAAGATGACTGACGTGAATTTGGGAATGAGAAAGCGAGAAATGGTGAGATAGATATGGAAATTCGTACCGATGGCGGTCGTGGAGATGGCCACGGCTGCAATGCCGCCGCCAATCTAAACAAAATGATGGTCAGAGGATACCGAGAGAGAGTCAGGTGAGGTTTACAGCGCCGTCCAGAAAGATGGGTAAGCTCTCATTGATGATCTAGGGTGCAAGTGAGTAAGGAGGGAATAGTGAAAGGCGTGTACGGACGACGTTGGCGAGGAGAAGAACCTGGAGAGAAGAGTAAGTAGACTTTGGAAAGGGGGAAAGAATACTGACGACGAGAACCCAGTGGCGACCCTTGTGCATGAGATTCAACACTGGAAGAGTGAGCACGAAGCGGGTGTGGAGACATGGTGATATGCACCTTGTTGCGCGTTCTTTCTTTCGACGAGGTCTTCAGAGGACGTTGCAAGAACGCGAAGATGGAGGTCGTCGAGACCCATTAGACCGAGAGTGAGGCTAAATCGAAGTGAATAGATTGTCAGGGGACAAGTGCACAGTCTTACCCAGCAAAGACGCCCCCAGCGAGGACAAGGATACCGCTGATTTGCGATTTTGACCCAGAACTCGGGCGAGTCAACGGGTTCTCGTGCAATTACTGGGTAAGTGAGCGCGACGATCATGGAAGAGACGAAGAGAGCGCGCGTTCCGTCCTGGGCCAACTAGACAAAGTGGTGTCGGTATACCCTGGTGATGCCCGACTGCGGAATTCACACGCCTGCCCCTGCAATCCATATAGGATGGGCAAGCAGAACCTGTATACGGATCCCATCCGTCCTCAGTACCCCCATTCGTACACGACGGCGTGTTCAACCGAATCCTGAGGGGCAAACAAGACGTGAACGGTATGATCCACCAAATCCCGAGCCGAAGCTGATAGGAAGCGCAAACGCTTTATCCCCTCGTCTTTCCAACACTCGTTCCAGACGGCATGTACTATTGTCCTTCCCCTTGGCGCGTCAAGTGATGGGGATCAGGGCAATGGAAGTACTGGCAAGTTGCCTTGTTGTGTTGAGAGAGGTGTGGTAATGGCACGGGCAAGCAGCCATGCGGGATCGTCGATGCAAGAAAAGAGAGTAATGCGTTCTTGCCATTGAACTCTGCACTTTCCCGGCTATGGTATTCCCATCCCAAAATCAGGACTAGCAAATCTTTGACCATGCCCATTGCCCAAGCTCCGTCACGATAGGTTTCAGCCTTTCAAGTGTAATGAAGCTACACATTCGAACAGTCTAAATTGTCCACTTATACTGACCGTATCCCAGCTGGCGTCAGTCCCGGAGAATGACACACTGGTGCAGTGTGAAGCGTTATCAATGGAACCGAATTGCCGAAGCCGTTGAGAACGTCTCGGGTCCCTCGATCAAGTCACCCGCACTGGCACGCCCTCATCCGAGTCTTCACCATATCACTTTTTTTTGTCTTTCTTGCGCTCACCTCTCTCACCCTCCATTTCCGACTGATCGTCCTTTAGCCACGAGCCCCCTTCACAGCATTCCGAATCGTCTTCATCACTTGGCGAAATATTCAGTTACCGAACGGCGACAGCGGAAGTGAATGTCGAAGAGTGATGCTGAAAGGTGGTCGTAGCATCAGTGGACGTTTCAAGGCGGATTCCTGCGCTCCTAAAAAAAATTAATGCTCGATGGTGTTGCCATAGTGGTCCTGTCAGGTAGGTCGGATGCGTAATTATTATCGGTATGAGCCTTCCCTATAGGAAAACGCTGCCATGACAAATCAAAACAAGACCAGGTTCGCTGTCTTCGCTCGCCCATATTCCCGAAGTGCGAATATGTGTGGGGGGGAGAAGGAAGCATTACCCCATGAATAACTAATTTGGCTCGCTGAGTCCTCGTTTGGATGCCCTTCGGGTCAACCTGTGTGGGCAATCACTGCACCTAGTTGGAACCAAGATGTAAGCTGGCTGATCACCATAAGCATTTAAAAATGTGTGAGCGTCTATGTTTGAGTTTCAGTTTGGAACAATCCAAACGTCCCCACTGGCATGTTGATAATAAGCCTCGTACAAAGTGGACGGACGAGTTGATGAGCTATGGGGCGAGTAATATGGGTAATGGTACAATGAATCTCGGTAGTTTTGATCATTGTCCTTACCGCACCACTCTTGCATACCAGTAAGACACAAAACACGTCTTGACGCATATATTGCATCAAGATGGGCTTTGTCGCCTAGTGCAAGGGACGAGCATTACGCATTTCAAATTTGAACAAACGAGCAGAGACAGGGCCAGCGATATGGACGCGGATATGGATATGGTGAACCGCGAGATCTAGGGTTGGATCTAAGGTAAGTTACAACAGTTTTCTCCATGATGCCTCCCAAACTACGGACTCGGGAGAGGGGGTGTGCCTTGGCTGCGGAAAGTAGCACTAATCTCGTGAACAGGGGGTTGGCAAATCTTACGCAAAGGGCATCTTCTCCAGCGACAACCCCAAAATCCGGGGTAAAAAGGATGTGAAGAAACCAGGGTCCTGACTCGGACTTGCATGTGATAAAGCAAAATATCGCGTGATGCAGGTTATATCTCGAGGTGTCCTTCAAAGGTCATTCTGGGGAAATTTTTGACAACAAGTCAGGCTTAAATTGTCCACTTGTGCTGACCTTCTCCCAATTGGTGTCAGTCCCAGAGAATGACGCACTGGCACAGTACCGTTGAATAGGAAAACGTTATCAATGGAACCAAATGTTGTACCTCAGCTGGCGTCCAGTACTGGCGAGAAAGGAGAGGACGATGAGTCAACAAGAAAGTTGTAAGTCCGAATTTTTGATTGTAAGGTTTAACGACGTCACCGCTTAGTGGTGTCCGACTCCAAACAAATGGCGCAGTTGTTTGGGTGTCCCGTCAAGGATATCGAAGTGGACCAGAGCCGACCTTTTTTTTCTCCTCCTCTGGGACTAGCGACCTCGGCGAGGGCATTAAAATCTCAGTACATTTCTGGGAGATCTTTCACTGAGTCTTCACCGGATCTGCAAATACTAGAGGGTTCGGCTCCGGAACAGTTACTCCACCACACTGGCCCAGTCACCAGGTTCTTGGTTTAGATGGAATCGGAATTCGTCAAGGAGCTCCACCAGCCAGACGCCCGTTTTCATTAAACGAATTGCTATTAAGGACCAGGTGATTCCCACCTCACGCAACCAAAGAGGAAGGTTGCCGAGCACTAAGATATGTATCTATCATTTGGTCAGGTTGGTGGCGAAGGAAATTCTTTTCATGCACATTAGAAAAGCATGCTGTAGGCTATGGCTTCTGGACGCATGATTGGGCATCCGGGTCAGTCGAAGAAGTGAGGTGAGCAGCCCTCTCAGAACACGCGGTGAAGTCGTGTATTGGGGCAACGGTCTCTTATAAGACTGGTCCTGGGGCGAGCACGCCATCTCTAACACTACGATCTCGCCAACTATGCCCCTTTGTCTGCTCTGCCCCACCGGCAACCAGCCTTCCTTTGTCGACATCCGCGAATTGAAGAACGTGAGCTCGTTACTCCCTCGATAGTGACTTTCCTGGTCTGACGTTAGTCCGTTGTCTAGCATGTTTCGGAGGTGCATTCAAATGTGCCTCGTGACCCTGCGGGGTATCCCCCTCGTCAGCTTGTCTCTGCCACCCAATGTTGCATCTGCAACAAGAAGTTCGCATCTCCAGGTGGCTTGTCCGCTCATCGGAGAGCTAAGCAGCACTATCCGCCTCTTTCGGTGTCCCCCCGAAAATCCACGAGCCTCGAGGAACTTGCTCGCCAATCAGAGGCTCCCGGATCCCCCCCATCCTTTGTTGCAGCGAACGGCAATGCGACTGCCGACCAATTGAACGTAGCCCAGAAGGGTGTCATGCACCGTTGCCACGAGTGCCAAGCAAACTTCGTCTCTCTTGCAGAATTAGAAAGACATCGCTCCTCCCACGGGACGATTCCATGTTCGAAGTGCAGCTACTTATCGTCTTCCCTTTTCGAGTGGAATGAGCATTTCAAGCAAACGCACCGAGGGTCACAACCTGGGAGTTTTCAAGTGGACTCGGCTCCCGATGACATCCTCATTTCCTGCAGAAGTGCCAGTCCTGCTATCACTCGTCCGACGAGTCCTCAGTCCATGAGCGACAAGAATGTCTCTTCCGCCACGCGTGGTAAAGGCTTGATTGTCTGCGATCTTTGTGGGAAGGCGTTTAAGGGTCAGGCGGGCTTGCAAGCCCATACCGCCGCGAAACATCCCTCCACGGGGGCGGAATGTGTCATTTGTCACTTTATCTGCCCCTCGACAGCTGCACTTGAAGAACATGTCGACACCGCTCACTCGTGTGCCGTGTGTCAAGATGGCATTTTGAGAGATGCCCAGACTTTGTCCGATCATATGCTCGAGCATACCCATCCTATTCTGTGCAAGAGGTGCGGAACTCGGTACCAGACGGAGGAGGGGCGCAATCTTCACTTCGCCGCGGCAGACAACGAGCACCCAGTCTGCCTCGCTTGCCATCTCGGCTTCGAGGACGATGAAGCGTTACGCGCAGTAAGTCTCACATTTCGGGTTTAAATAGGGCTGCCGGTGCTCATGCTACCCCATTAGCACATGAATTCAGTTCATGCTGCTTCTCCAAACCCAAGCGTAAGCTCAGGGCCGATCTCTGGCCGATTCTCCGCGGAGCCTGGTGCAGAGCATGCAACTCCGAAACCCCACCGCGTCTTTGAGTGCGATGTTTGCCACGAGGCCTGCCTGTCACAGACAGAACTCGACGTCCATGTCGTTACAGTTCACTCATGCCCTATTTGCCATGATGGTATCTATATGGACATGAGAGAACTTGAGGAGCACCTAGAACAGCACCGCTCCCCGTATGCGTGCCACTCGTGCGGCCTAGCTTATGCCGAGGAAGATCAGCTCCTTGCACACTACAAGGACACCCCGAGCGAGATCCACCCTCACTGCGAAAAATGCTGCCTTGGATTTGAGAATAACGAGGCGTATGCTGCGGTAAGTACCCCGGTTCGTCAAGGGGGAGATATCTGACTCACGATCACAGCACGTCACGGAAGTCCACCCACGTGTCGCATGTGATGTTTGTGATAGTGATCTTTTCGATCAGGAAGAACTCGCTGGTCATTATTTGAATTCGCGGAAACATCCCAAGTGCGAGGAATGTGGCATCGGGTTTAGAGATCAGTTTGATTATACAGATGTAAGTGATAAAAACTTGTCAATGGTTCCCCCTTGACCTCGGATTGTGCAGCATGGCGCTTCTGCACATCCCGAGTGTCATTGTTATCTTTGTCAGTGGCACTTTGACGGCCCAGACGTCTTACAGAACCATATCAACCATTTCTTTAATCATCCGAAATGCCAAGATTGCAATGTTCGATTTTCTGACGCGGATACGTACCAATATGTGAGATCTCGATCTCGACATGCATGACCTAGTCCTAACGCTACTTTTGCCTTGAAGCATCTTTTTAGTGCCCATCGTCCAGGATTCAGTGATCAGGGACATTCTGATGTGTCTGCGGTTAAGCCCTGTGGAAAGAACGAGACGCTCCGTGATGATCGTTCGAGTCCCCCGCTGAATACGCGATCCCTCGACCCCGTGTGGGGCTTCGAGGGCAGTGCGGGTCTTCCTTATGCGTCTTACATACCCCTGCCCCCCAGCCTCAGTGGTTACTCTAGCCCTACCTCCCAACGGGTGACTCCTGGATCCGGTGGCTCGATGGGGTCGCATTCGCGGAGTTCCACTCTTTCTGTCGAGCAGCGTTCTCCTACCGACGGCCAGCCTTGGAACGTGACCGTCCAATCACCATCTCCGGACCGTGGACAAGATCTCAAGACATCTCCCGAGTTCAATCACTCTCCCTTGTCGACGGTTCCAGCGGTCGGGACGCCCCTTATGTCCAGCGTTCCGACGATCCGATCGGTTGACATTCACAGCCCCTTCAGTCCACGGCCCGAACAGCCCTCGTTGTTCTCACTCTCTCAGGGGATTAGTGACACTACGGCGACTGCAGTAAAACAGGATGAAGCGAAGAGTGATTCTAGTAGCTCCTTTACACGTTCCCCCCCGTTGGTCTCCCCTGTCGTCAAATTACCCGATCCGGGCGGTGTATCCCCGACGTCGACATCGAGCTGGACGATGACAAGCGACACGGATTCTCGACGATCTGCGCCACATCCTCACTCAACTCCTTCGGCAAACGGAATAAATGGCACGTTTTCTGTCCCTCAGACCGTGTCGTCTGAACGATCTGCGCCACATCCTCACTCAACTTCTTCGGCAAACGGAATAAATGGCACATTTTCTGTACCTCAGACCGTGTCGTCTGAACATACCATCCCACAACTGAGCTTGTTGGTTCCAAGCTCGATACAAACCGGTAGTACCATGTTCGTGATTGCAGCCCTTTGGTCGCATACAGGACGCCTACTGACGCTGTGTTCTAGTAACTCGGGGTATCCCAGCTCCATCTCTCCCGAGTCAGCGGGCATTAGTGTTTCCGCGAGTATGACGCCAGAGTTCCTTCGTGAGGCGCGGGCGTACCTGTCCCTCACACATCGGGAGCAAGAATTATCCTCCCCTCCCGACCCACCTAGTCCTGGTGTTACGTCGCCCGTGTTGTCTTCCACGGGACTCGCCATGGGAGAACGAGGACGCCGCCGTGAGGTACGGTTTGAAGAAAACATCATGACGGAGACTGCATGGGACAGGCACTCCGAGTCGAGCGATTCGTCCCTTGATCCCCCGGTCGTACTTCCCCGACCGGGTTCGGGCATTTTAAGGATGAATGGTACGCCTTGGTTCTACTTTTCTGTCTTCTTTTCGCGTGATCGTCACTTCTTACGGCGTAATGATATATGACGCAGGCATCAGTAAATTACCACGTTTCTCGGCTCTCAGGCGTCCGACGCGAAAGTGGGCCAACGGCCAGGCCAATTATGTCCCTCCTCACATGCACAACAGGCGATCGAATGGAGGGACGCCTCCGCCGTCGTACCACTGCCGGTCCTGCTATAGAGATCACTGCGAAGAGCCGACGACGACTACATGTGGTCATCTGTTTTGTTATGAGTGCGTGATTGTGATTTGTTCCCCGAGACTCGAATTTATAAACCCGTTGTGGACCGCGGATGTAGATGCATTTCTACGGCGATCATGAAGGATCCGCATTGTCCTGTTTGCGCGGCGCCGACACTTCTGTATTGTCTGTTCCGCATCGATACGTCGGCTTGAATATGGGGTAATAATAACTCGTCGCGAGTCTCGACGGGTAAGGGTTATGGTGTCCTTTGGTTGTGCTATATAAACGTGTTTGATGATATCTAAGAATTCGTGTTCATGCTCACCTACCGGTAGGTGCGCCATTGGAAGTAATATTCGACAACTTGTTATTTCGCGTCCAATCGCAATAACTCATAATGACATTGTACTTGTCTTGCTTTCACAATAATGGATGTAGTGAATCGCTGGGCCGTTGGAGGAAAGGCGACAAGCAAGAGACGAGAGTGCATCGCACACGAGTAACCTGATCGGATTTACGCAAGGATGGGAGGATCATCGAAGTTAAATGTCTCAGATGCGTCGCCATCTTATAACCCGTTCTATCGAGGAAACGATTCGCAACACCTCCCTATTTTGACGACGAAACTGTACCGGGGGGTTTCTGCCAACCTCCGAACTATGCACTACTGTATTGCTAGCTCGAGTTTACGAGCTGTCCCTCTGAAAAAACCTGCGGAACACTGGTATATTAGGAACGACCGGGCAACTTCCCTTGACAGGCCCTCATCGTAGACTGGATGGGCATACGCCGCTGCCGAGGACTACTTGATACCCCCCTTTTGGACAAATTGAACCGTTGCTATCATTGAGTCGGTCTCCGAGTCCACAACTTTATTATGAGGCCAAGTTTCAAAGCACCTTTGGGGAATCAGAGACAATGATTCGTGTGTGGGAGGGGGGTGCCCAAAAATGGAAGTGAAGTACTCCTAATCATCATTTCGAACCGTGTGAAAGGGTCTAAGTCCTGTGTTGGCACGGTACCCCCCTACCAACGACCGGATACCAACATCAGTTCGTATCGACTACGATGCCCGTCTGTTCCCAGTGTCCCGGCCGCTCCTTCAAGGACGACCTGGCATTACGACAGGTCAGTACACCATTGCAGTATTCGTTCATGATGTGATACTCATCGACCCACCTGCTCAACCAGCACAGAGAGTCTGGCAAGCATGCCACTATGTACGAGTGCGATTATTGCAACCGCACGTTCACTACAGACGCGGGCCGCCTGTCCCACCAAGGGGCCGTACACAACTTTGGATGTCACTATTGTGACCGGAGTTTCAGCTCTGAGCAAGCCCAACAGCAGCACGAACGTGACAAGCATCCCTCATACGAGTGCGATTATTGCGACCGCAGGTTTGCTACAGATGCAGGTCGACTGGCCCATCAAGAGGCCGTACACTTTGAATGTCACCATTGTGACCGGAATTTCAACTCGGAGCAAGCTCGACAGCAGCACGAACGCGACAAGCATCCCACCACGTACGAATGTGATTATTGCAACCGCACATTCACTACGGATGCAGGCCGCCTGTCCCATCAAGAGGCCGTACACTTTGAATGTCACCATTGTGACCAAAGTTTCAACTCCGAGGGGGCTCGACAGCAGCACGAACGTGACAAGCACCATCCAACGTTCGAATGTGACTACTGCGACCGGGAGTTTTCCTCTGAGGGCGCTCTAGAACAGCACCAAGATGCGAAGCATACATTCGTATGCAGATATTGCGGTTCTGCATTCTGGACCGAAAGCGCTCAGCAGGAACACGAAAGGACAGGACACCTCATTTGTCACCACTGCGATCGCGAGTTTGGCTCCGAACAGGGGCGCTTGCAGCATGAAGCTTCCACGCACAACTTCAAGTGCGAAATCTGCTATAAGGCCTTTAACCGGGCGGATTTGCTGCGCTCGCACGAGCAGGACAGCCATGTTGGGTGTCGCTACTGTGCCATCAAGTTTGGTTCCCTATCCTCCAAGAACGCACACGAGCAATCCTGTGCGTACAACCCGGCCACCCATGTCAAGCGCCCCATAATGCCCCTCGATCATCTCACTTGGAAGCCTAGTTCATCCTCGTCAAATGGACAAGAGATGATGGAAGTTGATGAGGGGCCGTTGACTTCTGCCGTCGTCCCACACATAGACGACGTGTTAATGTCACCCACAACGTCTCCGTCAGATTCAGCGGTGGACGAAGGAGAAATGTTCCATTCGACAGATGGAATTTCCATCTCGGGTGCCGCTGGCGACGGGGCTACGGTTGAAAGGCCTTGCACCCGCTTACGTTCGTACGACCCAAGTACCTGCTTGGGAAGCGAACAAACTTCCCCTTCATCGAACACGAGCAAGCCCATGCTAGGCGATGTAGAGAATGCCATTTCTGCTGATGACCACCACCGGGATTATTCTACAGATCGCCGCGGCATCATATTCAGATGTGCGGCTTGCCTCGGCATCTTTTCGACAGAAGAGGCTTATCAGGCCCACATCTGTGCCTATCGCACGGCGATGCTTAAACCCCACTGCCCAGTTTGCTACAGTCAGTTCGAAGACGAACTACTGCTCCAGCAACACCTCGAAGGTCTAGAGTCATTCTCATGTCAGCTTTGTCAGACTCGGTGTTGCTCGGAAGAAATGAAGCAAGATCATCTGCTCAGTCATCCGACGTGCGCCAAGTGTGGCGAATCCTTCGCCGATAACCTTGCCCTTTGTGGGGTGAGTAGTTCCTGATCTCACTTTCAGTACGTATTTCCGTCTGCTAATGATGAACTTATGTGTCAGCATGTGGAGTCGGACCATCCAGTCGTGGTCTGTTGGGAATGTGACGGTATCGTTGTTGAGAAGGACTGTCTGGGGTTGCATTACGCTGAGTCTCCTGCACATCCATCATGTGTATTCTGCGGCATGGGCATGAGAAATTCGGACGCCATGGACCAGGTTGGTGTGGTCGCCCTATCACCATGCACTGGTAACTCATCCCTGATATTCCTCCGCAGCATGTCAGGGACCTACACCCTACGGTTACGGATATGCCAACCCACCCAGGAGGTGGCGAAGTAAATGTCAGTACAAGTAGTACCCGCTTAGCGTCATGGTACATGACGCGTTTTGTAACATCAGGCGAACCCCAATGAAGAATCTCCTTTAACGGAGAATGATCCCCCTAGAGAGGACCAGAATGCCGCAGGGCTGCCGTCGGAGCAGTTTGATTCTGTGTCACCACCGCTCGTTGTGGAACCTATTGTTCCGCTTGGCGGACCTTGTGACAGGGCCCACAATAGCCCATCGCAGACGGAATCGTCCCTTTTCTTGTCGCCTCAATCATCCATGCCAACCCAGGTCGAGCGTACTAGCGAGCCAGCAGGAGAACCCACCGTCATCAACGGAAAGCAGCCTCTGGACAGGCCGGACGTGGATGCACCCCATTATGCCTCTCCCTCACCGACGCCCTCCGAGCATGGTAGTGATGTCAGTCGTACGCAGCTACACGCCAGTGGTGTCACCAACACCGCAATCAATAACGATACCCGAGCCTCGTCCCCTGCGTCCACTATTTCGGAGGATTCGTCGTTCTCCGATACAAAGTAATGCGTTTCGTCTCGCCATCGCATTTATCGGCCGACTGACATGGTTAATACAGTCGGACGACGTCTAGCCATTCGGTCGTGTTCGTTTCGGCCGATGGGATACCCGACTACGTTCGGGAGAACCGCGCGGTGTTGGTGGCCACGAGTGCGGGTTCGCCTTCGTCGGGCCGAACGCCGTTACGGCTGCCGTCGACGTCGTCGCTCGAGTCGCTGGATATGGTGCAGCGGATCCAGCGGGCCCAAGCTCGGTGCGACGAACGGTCGGCGAATGCAGGGAGCGTGGCACGTCCGACGCACCACCGGCTGCACTGCCGGATTTGTCTCAAGGATCCTTGTGAGGAGATGACGGCGACGATTTGCGGGCATGTGTTTTGTAAACGGTGCGTGGCGCGGTATCGAACGGGGGGTGGTCGAATTGACTGTTTTCGTAGGTGCATCACGCAAGCCGTCGTCGCCAAGTCAGAATGTCCCGTGTGCAAGAGCGCGACCCTGTTGTATTGCCTCTTCAAGCTAGATTTATCGGTCTAGGACGTGTTTTCTGGGCACACGACATCAAGGGTCACCCGACGCATATCGCATCTTGACATCTTGCCTTGTTTTTTGATCACGTTTCCGCATGGACTCCGAGTCGCCGTGCAAATAACTCACGACTCGTGTTGACCCTCCCAGTCCTCGGTCTTGTACAATCATCATCTATGCTGTATCTTGCTTGTAACAGTTTGTTCAAATCAAATATCAATCGTCTTTGTTACATTTGGTATTTCGGGTACAAGTCGCTCACGACAATAAGTACTTTCGTTCAAATGTGTCACTAAATTAAACATCACGTGGGGACCGTGTGTTTCACCGCTTCTAATTCTTTTCTGCAGGGCTCTCCGATGCCTGAGCTTCGCGTCGTTCGCGTCTCTGCTTTCCCATGGCCGACTCATATCCGAAGATTTTCATGCGTCCCTGTCGACTTCAGTCACGCATATGCGTATGAGGCGGGTTTGCTTACCTCCCTGAACTTGTAGTATACGAGCACGACGATGACCGCCAGCCAGTAAAACACGTACGACAGCACGCTGCCCACTACAAGGCGCGTAAACCGTGCGACTTGATTAAGAGGAAAATGGGATGCTTACGTGTTGCGCTGTTTTGCCAACCCAGGAGGGAGTTGAAGACGGACCAGCCGCCCTGGCTCGAGGAACAGCAGTCGAGGTGCCACACGTTTCCGCGGACGTCGTACGAGCCGGGACCTGTGCCTGCGGTGTCGTCTGAAGAGCTGCCGACGAGTCGCATGAAGTTGTTTTCTTGGAATGACCAGACGGATCTGGAGAAGAGGCCCGCGCCGATGAGGAAGAGAAGGTTGGTCATGCAGACGAGGAAGATCTTGAACGCTGTCAGGGATAAGTGGGTGGAGTCGGACGGGGTGGGCAAGAGACATACTCGTTCGGCTGGCAAATTGGTATATGATGACACCACATATGAGGCCGAGGATGATACCGACGATAGCGGCGAGGGGTATAGATGTGGCAGGCTCTGCAAGGGAAACGCCTCCGACGAAGACGACGGCCTCGAGACCTGATCGTGGGCTACCGTTAGCCGAAGAACCGTGTGGGGAAAGATGGCTTACCCTCCCGAAGAATGGTAAGGAAGGGGAGCATGAAGAGAACCCATTTGCCCGTTTTTGCTTCACGGTTGTTTTCTAGGACATCGGATGAGGGGGGTGGATCTCTGGCGTCGAGGAAGTACCTACCATGCGCGCTGAAGGCTTTTTGGAGTTTGATGCGCCATTTCGCTCGCGCGTACTCCATTTTGAGCATGCCAACGCCCATGAGGAAGATCATGGCGGACGCGATCAGCTGGAAGACGGCTAGAAACCCGTTCAAGGGATGGTTACAAGGGTACAGGTCAAGAAACGGGTACCTTCCCATAGGAGTTCTGCGTTTGACCAAAGGTTTTTCGCCTGAGTGAACCAGATAGCGATGAACGCCGCGCCGATAGCGACGGCCAACGCAAGACCAGCCAAGGCGCCAAAGAGGACCTGGATACACGTCGGGGCAAGTTGTATGTGGGGCAGGCGGGATCATACCTGTAGCTTGAGTTTGCGGTGTACGCGGGATGCAACGGGAACAGGATTGGACTCTGGGTCGAGGGTAATGGTACGAGCAAGGGACGTATCGGTGTCCTTGGTACCGTTGTCGGGAGCGTCCTTGTGGAAGACCTGGTCTACGAGACTGAGGAGTACGGATATGATGAGAGCGGACTCGAGAGCCTCGCGGAATACGACGAAGAAGATAGAAACTGAAAAGACGTTGGAAGACATGATGGTGAAGGGTAACCCTGGGGTGGGTAAGTCTATCTGATAAATCGTCCGAGTTATCCGAAATCCGACGTTATCTGATAATATTATAACCCTGACCCAGACTTTCCGTGACAGCCTGGTGCCTTTATTCCCGTTTTCAGCAATTTTTTTTTTATCAGATAACCAGGGTATGAGTGTCATTTACATGTCTTGTCCCTACACATAAAAGCCCGTACCTCACTTCTCTTCCCACCTCACAGATACCCTTCCTTGATCTAGCTCACTCATGTTGGCTTACCTCTGTCTTCTATCCTTACCCGCCACCACCTGGGCCGGCGTTCAAGAGCTATGGTGGAACGTCACTTACGTTCAATACGCTAATCCAGACGGCCTCTCCGCTCGTCGCGTCATTGGCATCAACAACACTTGGCCGTAAGCATTCTTACATCAGTGACCAACTTACTCGATCGATGCGACCGTATTTCTCAGTCCTCCTCCTCTCTCCGTTAACACCTCGGACGCTCTCCTCCTCCACCTGACCAACTCCCTCGACGCACCAACGACCATACACCATCATGGCATGTTCTTCAACTCCACCAGCTGGATGGACGGTGCCACCCAAGTCACCCAGTGGTGCGTTTCGTCTCGACCCCCGCCCGTCCTGTCGTCCTCATCCCCTCCAGTGGCATTCCGCCTGGTCAGACCTTTGACTATCTCGTTCCGATAAATTCCTCAGGCCAGCACGGCACCTTCTGGGCCCACGCCCACGCGAGTGTACGCATCTTGCCCAATATTGCCGTACCTGCTCCGATTTCTTTCTAGGGTCAGTATGTCGATGGCTTCCGTACGCCTCTCCTCCTGCATCCGTCCAACGAGACATACCAGTACGATGAGGAATTCACCGTCATTCTCGGTGACTGGTATCATCAGGAGCACGATCAGTTGATGAAATCCTTCATCAGCTTGAGTAACCCGGGTGGCGCTGAGCCCGTTCCTGGTAAACTTTATCAGTATCACCCGACCCACCACACCCACCACCGACACGTTTTGGTTTAGATTCTGCGTTGATCTACTTTGCACAAAATGCGTCATACTTGCCTCCCATTTCGGGAACCTCACCTGCGCCAGTAACCTCTGCCGTAGGATTCAATGAAAATGCTACGTTACCCTTCGTTCCAGGGCGCACCTATCGGCTCAGGATCATCAACACCGCGGCCTTCTCCGCATTCTACTTCTGGATTGACGGTCATCAGATGCGCATCATCGAAGCCGACGGAGTATGTATTCCTGGCTTCGACTGCACCGCAACGGCGCGTGTGAACTTAACCATCGTAAATCTTATAGACCGACGTACAAGAATATCCGATAGATCTACTCAGCATCTCCGTCGCCCAACGCTACTCCATACTCGTCGAAGCGCGGAATGATACATCCTCGAACTGGATGATCCATGCTAACATGGACGTGGATATGTTCGACAAAGTTCCTGCTGCGTTGCAGCCAAGTACGTCGTCCCGTTTCAATTTGGTCGCATACCTCGACTGAAACAAACTTAAACAGACATTACCGCGTCAATCACATACGCCAGCGGACAAAACGTGACTGACCTCGGCCCCATTGAGACTTACACCACGACTAACGATACCGCACTGGTCCCCGTCGACGTGATCCCGCAACCAGTGGCTTCACAAACTGTCGAACTGGAGGTCGTGTTCGACACCATGGATGACGGCACTAACCGCGCAACGCTCAACGGTTATGTCTACAATCCCCCGATCGTGCCCGCTATCATGTCCGTTCTCACTCTCGGTGACAATGCGACAGTACAAGAAGCATACGGACCGTATAGCATCCTGCTTAACCACCTCGATGTCGTCGACATTGTCGTCAAGAATGGTGACAAGGGAAAACACCCATTGTGGGGCCGTTTTTCCTCCGATCACGCCGTAGCCCCCTTGCTGATATATGTCTCAGCCACCTGCACGGACACAAGTTCCAGATCGTCAATCGCGCCGATCAATATAACTCGACGGACCCTACATTGAACCCACCGCTGATTGAGGGCCAAGTCAATCCTATGCGTCGCGATACCATCGCCATCCCAGGTGGCGCGTCCGCGACGCTTCGTATTGTCGCGGATAACCCTGGGGCGTGGCTTTTCCACTGTACGCGACTACCTGGATCACAACCCGTCGGATAGCTAACCACTTTCGGCCGCCAGGTCACATCGAATGGCACTTGGAAGCCGGTCTTGCGGTTCAGTTCATCGAGG
Source organism: Wakefieldia striispora (assembly GCA_038090475.1). Taxonomy (NCBI): domain Eukaryota; kingdom Fungi; phylum Basidiomycota; class Agaricomycetes; order Agaricales; family Hymenogastraceae; genus Wakefieldia; species Wakefieldia striispora. The sequence goes on along the minus strand of JBBPMU010000175.1, from coordinate 8,752 downwards.
CGCCGGTTCAAGCCCAGGAGCGAGCGGCAGGAGTTTTTCCATCGTTCCTATCTGAACAGTGTGCGGCACAAGGTATCCCCCAATCAGGAAATGCTGCCGGGCATGCGTCTGCAACGGATTTGTCCGGGTTGCCTCTGGGACCGTGGCAACAAATATTGGGTTGGCAGCCAAAGGGGATCTTAGCCATGACTGGGTGAGCATGCTTGCCGTCGTTTGTATCCTAAAGGGCACGTCTGATACGTTGCCTACGTAGGTGTGTGCTCACGGCTGTGATCGGCATGTTGACTGTGGCATGGTACACTATGGGAGGGGAGGACAGTGAACAGGAGATGGAGCGGGAGGTGATGCGACGTCTCGAGGCCAAGCAAACGCGACGGCGATTTGGTTTCTTCAAAAGGAACGCTTGATTCCCCGTCCCGAACCCGTCCCGATGCGAACGGTGGGTGGCCGGGCGTGTTCGGTTGGACTTCGGCTCAGCGGGCTTGTATGTAACGACCATCGGTAACGGACAGGAATATGGGTTATACTTCCAACAGTTTGTACAGCTAAATTCTATGAGTACATTATGAGGTGAAATCACGTACCGGGACCTTAGAGGCCATTAAAACAGGCCGCATGGCACGGAATGTCTCGGATGCCATCGCGATAAATATTACCCTGAGAGCGTCGACCCGGTATCACGTTCTCAAGCTTGCCTCTTTTTAGAGAAGCGGGTTGTGTGGGTAGCCGAAACTCCTTGCGAGTTAGCTTGCTCTGGGTTGTTCGTTTTCTTGCTCGTAACCTGTTCGCATACGAGTCATAAAGATCGAAGTCGGCGTTATCCGAGAGTGTTCCACTTGCAAAATTTATTCGCTCAAATCGTCCGAAATGTTATATCGCGCTCGTTTCCTTCTTCGCCCCATCTCAACCATTCCACGCCCCGTCCTCCCTGTCACCAACCAAGGCTTCCTCAGATTCCGCTCCATGGCCACTGCAAACACCCCAGCCTTCGTATGTACTACTCGTCCTCCTCGCATACGATCCTTACCCTCAAGCTCGCTGTAGAACAAGGTGTTGTATGCACCCTTGTCCGAGAGCGATCCCGAAGTACAGAACATCATCGACAAGGAAACCTGGAGGCAGTACTCTGGACTTGAACTCATTGCCTCAGAGGTCGTCACCGTCCTCTTTTTCCCGGTTCCATGACGCTCACACCCTGTTCGCTTAGAACTTGACCAGCCGTGCCGCCATCGAGGCCAATGGCTCGATTCTGACAAACAAGTATTCCGAGGGTCTGCCTGGCGCGCGGTACTATGGTGGTAACGAGTGGATCGACGAGCTCGAAAACTTGTGCCGCAAGCGGGCCTTGCAGGCATTCAACCTCGATGCTCAAAAATGGGGCGTCAACGTCCAGCCTTACTCTGGAAGCGTGCGTCCGTTTGTATCGGTGGAACACGTCCCTCTTTGAGGCTGATTGCTCTTTCTTCATTCCCTGCCAATGAATTCAGACTGCCAAGTAGGTCACACATCCCCAGGCTCGGTAGAATCAGACTGACGACTTTCCATAGCTTCGCAGCCCTGACAGCACTGATTCAACCCCAGGACAGGCTTATGGGACTGGGTCTCCCTGACGGTGGCCACCTCACGCACGGTTATTACGTGCGTTCCCAGATATCTGGGTGTTATCACACCGACTCACCGGTTTCATGCAGACTGCAAAGAAGAAAATGACCGCATCTTCGATCTATTTCCAGTCCTTCCCTTATGGTCTCGACCCTGTGACGCAACTCATCGACTATGTGGCATTGGAGAGACAAGCCAAGATATTCAAACCCCGTTTGATCATCTGCGGTGCTTCTGCGTACCCGCGGGACTGGGATTACGCAGCGCTCAAGGCCATTTGCGACAAGGAGGGTGCTTACCTGATGGCTGATATCGCCCACACGAGCGGTTTGGTCGCCGCACAAGAGTTGAACAACCCTTTCGAGTACTGTGACGTTGTCACCACCACCACGTGAGTGTGCGGAGGCTTTTCTTATCGACCGTATTCTGACCGTCGTTTGGACTAGTCACAAGACCCTGCGTGGCCCACGAGCCGGTTTGATCTTCTTCAGGAAGGACGGCGCAAAGTACCAGGATCTTGAGAAGCGTGTCAACGACGCTGTCTTCCCTGCTTGTCAAGGTGGCCCTCACAACCACGTTCGTCTGACTTTTAATGTCTTGTTATTTTATCGTAATGGTGCCTTCCCCGCAGACGATTGCTTCCATCGCTACGGCACTCCACCAGGTCTCCCAGCCCGAGTGGAAGCAGTACGCTCGTCAGGTCATCGCCAACGCGAAGACGCTGGGTGCCTACCTTATTGAGCGTGGTTACAAGCTCCAAACCGGTGGCACCGACAACCACCTCGTTCTCTGGGATCTCCGACCGCTTGGATTGACCGGTAGCAAGATCGAGAAAGTGTGTGATCTTCTTGGCATTACCATAAACAGTGCGTTCCTCGTTCACATGCTCCTCCCTGTTTGCTAAATTGTTTCTTTAGAAAACGCCGTGTCTGGAGATGCGTCTGCGCAAACGCCCGGTGGTATTCGTCTCGGTACTTCCGCGCTGACGTCGCGTAACATGGTGGAGGAGGACATCAAAGTTGTCGCTGACTTCCTGCACCGCGCGGTTCAGCTCTCGCTTGTCCTGCAAAAGGAGGCTGGTTCCAAACTGCTCAAGGACTTTATCCGGGTAGCCACCACCGAGAGCGATGGCAAGGTCGGGGCACAGATGGTCAAGGAACTGCGTCGAGACGTCGTTGCGTTTGCTCGCAGGTGGCCCTTACCTGGTGCCGACGTGTCCACCATCCAGCGACCGGCAGGCATTGAGGAGGACGATTAGGTGTAACATTGGCATGTACGTGAGGGCGAAGATTCAACGATCACGAGCGGGTTTTTGATTTGGGCGTTCAACATTGTCCAGCAGAGTCAACCTAGTGTATCCTTATTTTTCCATACCTGCATGTTTGACACATGACATATTAACACGTCGTGACCGCTATTTTCAGTTGGCGCCGCGTGTCCCCCTTCCTGATCTCCTGCACGGTGCCACGACGCATCAACGCCAACCGTTCACGACCTATCCAGTTGATTGGCCTCAAGGAGGGTGGTGACAAGTACGAAGCGCACACCTGACTCTCGTTTGCAAGTCTCAAGCGAGTGCGCTGCATGACACCACGAGCATTAAGCGTATGATTCGCATCGATGGTCATCTGATTTGCGGCCTGCACCCAAAGTCTGACCTTGTCATTACCCAGCAAACGTCGCTGCTTCGAAGTGTCCGTATGCTACATCGTAGCTGCCAGGCTGGTGCGACTCTCCTCCAATCGCACCGCGGTCTCAGGGTGATCCCCTCAGTCACTTATCTTTTCCCCGGTCACCCATGTCGTGACGATCCTGCTAGTAGCCAAGGTTAGGCCCCCTGTGGGGATAGACGGCACCGCGTGACCCGTCATCAATCAACCACCATTGCATGCTAGCGCTTCCCTTCGCAACTGCTAAGATTCCTAGCTCGCGCGTCCATGTACATTGTTGCATATGGCAATTGCCACCCGGTGGCATCATCCGAGGCGGACTTTGCGGGATCTCGGCACGACCGCGCGGGCCCGATCCATATCTGTCTGGTTACCGCTGGCAGACCGACCTCCCGCTTATCCCATGTTCGAGTGCGATCATCGGTGTGGCGGTTTGATGGCGTCGAGCGCGACGTGCACAAACGGTTCATGCGTCGTCGTTCCTGAGCATGTATCGCTGACGGCATTGATGGATGTGATAGCTCAGGGTCACTCGCGCGTACGGAATACTTTCGCTCGGGATCTCATCTCGTGCTAGCGGACGGGGGCGTGGCAGGAAAGGGACGATCGACTACTACCGACGGAAACGCGTCACAGGAGACGGGCTGAGCGACCGCGCAGGCGTGGTACCTCACCTTGTTTGCTTGCAGGGTTTCGGATGAGCAAATCGAAACTGAGTCAACGACATGGGTCCGATGAGCGGACGGCTACCCTGGGGCCGTTGACCCGGCGTGTCCACGTACACACGGGTAGTCAGTAGGCAGGCGCGTGTGTTTATGCACGCTATGAACGCGAATACGATAGATAACGCTGTGTAGATGCATCTACTGACGGGCTAACACCACTGGCATGTCATGAGCTCGCCGTCACGTAGCGAGGGGCAACGACGCTCCTGCCTCGGCCCCCTCCTGGCCCCCAGCTGATTCGGTCGTCCGCGTCGTCGCCGTGGCCACCGTCGCCGTCATCCTGGAGTCCATCGCACCCGCCGTCCCGGTCGAAAACGTAAAGTCGACGTCTAAATCCACGCTCGTCAGCGAGACCGGCCCTTCTTCCTTCGCGTCCAGATCCGCTCCCTTGCCACGCCGACACACGCGGTACACGAACGTCACGAGCACGAGTAGGTTGCAGACGACGAGCGAGAGCGCTGTCTGTAGACGGGCGTACGTAGCCAAAATACGCGTTCAGCATCCCCGGTACGGTTGGACGGCGCGCGACGACTTGCCTTGACGTGACCGATGACGATGATCCCGTTCGACTGCACCGTCAACAACACGACCGAGTGCAGTATCGTGACCGCCGTGATCAACAGGGACGCGGAGAATACGGAGAACAACATGATTTGCTGTCGAAAGCTGATGCGCGTCCGCCGGAGGAGGTATACGGGCAAACCGATGAGGACCGCGTCCGACAGCACGTCCGCTGAAAAGAAGATGAGTCCCGAAGAAGAAGAAGAAGAAGGTTGGCGTGAATAGTGACGAAAAAGGTCCTGGGAGGACAGGACTGACTGATGAGTTGAGACACCGCTACAGAACCTCCGATCCGGCATTGACTGCTGCTGATGCAGATTTGGATCCTCTGGCCGATGAGCGCGACCCACATGACAACGAACGCGACGCCGACGAGGAATGCAGTGCGTCGAAGTGGCTGAGAAGGATTTGTGATGCGGACGATGGAGAAGAGGATGCTGATCCGACATGCCCTATCAAATAAATGAGCCAGAACACGCAGAAAAAAATAGCCTTGGAAAGAGAAAGAAGAAAGGGATGCACACCAAAGAACCGAGGGAAAACCCAACGCCACGATCCAATTGACGATCCTGTCGATAGAGGGCAGCTCTAAAAACGGCCGACGCATTGTTTGTAGTATAGAGTCCAGCATTCGCCAGTTCAAAAAATGTTCACAAATCTCGTGAAACTTGTAGCTTACCTCCCGGGGACCAAGGAACCTCCAAAAACGTCGCCACGAGACACAATATATCGACCACGAGCGCAAACGCGGCCCAACTGTCTTCCCACCAGAAACGGTTCATATGCCAGCGATACGCCAGTCTAAAGATAGTGCATGCGATAGCAACGCTGTGGGACGACCCCAGGATGATGCAGTGGCAACCGGTCATGCATGGTGGTTCGACGAGGCCAGTGTTTCGTGAGCAACACTACGCATAACACAGGGAAATCCACATACTTTTCAGAGGGAGCGACCAGGATGAAAAGTTCATGATGCCAGGGAGCCCAAGTAAGTGGTTCTGGACTAAATAGCTTTCCAGCCTCTGCTCGATTGAGACCGCAATCACGGCATCCGTCGGTGACTCGATTGGAAACAACCTCCAGAAGTTGAGGCGGCACGCACCAAAATTTAGTTTCAACGTTGTGGCTAGTAGAGGAGGTCGTGCTCGAGTTCTTCGACTGCGAATCCTTGACCACATTGAGGTATTACCTGTGAAACAATAAACCTAGTCGGGCTTCAAGTTGGGTAACCATCCTGTCTGACGAACCATCCGGGATGATTGTTAATTTGTCATGGATCGTTACTCAGTACATAGCAAGGGTGGTCAATCAGACTATGACAGACTAACCGCATCGAGCCAGACATTGTAACTCTGAGCGTTCAACGTTCAACGTTCAGCCGTCAAGAATAACCCGACGGGCTTCAAGAACCTACTACATACATAGTACGTAGTAACATACAGATATGCTGTAAGTAGGCATGCGAGTCTGCCGTAAATCATTAATCAGCATACATACGCGTGTGCGTAGCGCGCCTCGCCCAGCAAGTGCGGGTAACAAGTCGATCGACGAATTGACTTCTAAACGTCACAGATGGGGATCTCATTGGTGCCGTCTGTGACTTGAATCAAGGCGAGGAGCCAACCAAGCGTTGACATCGACTATCGTGGATCCACTGGCAACGACCCGTAAATTCCATCTGAGTTCACCTCTCCTCCTCTATAATCACGTCACTTTGAATCGTGTCCGCTCTCGACGTCCCGACGACAACACCGGATAATTTCGACACTAGTGAACCCATGGGTCTGTACGACCACGTGGACGACCTGGTCGTACTACACGAGCGTGCAGGGATCGAGGCCCTCTTACTTGTCTCTGCGCTCCAGTCTTCCAGGCTCAGGTCGACCGTCGTGAATTCGATGGCAGTGCTGCTGCTCGGGGCGTCAAGGTCTGCTTGGCCCTTATGCAGAACCCGATAGATGAACGTGACGATGACGAGCAGATTACATACAATCACCGAGAGCGCCGTCTGTCGAAATTTTGAAGAGTGAATTTGTATAGAGGACGTCAGACGCTCGGTAACTACATATAATGCACCAAAGGTTTCATTACCTTGACATATGCTACGATGACGGTGTCATTGTCACCGACGGATAGCGTAGTGGCAGGTTTGTTGAAAAGATACGTGGCTTGGACGATCGTAACGATGTTGATGATCGTGCTCGAAGAAAACGCCGTGAATATGAGAATCTTGCGCTTGCGACAAAGTTGAACCTTGCGCAGGAATATAATCGGAAGCGTGACCAAGAGTACATCAGCAAAACATCCCGCTGTCGTTGTCATCGTCGTGATACAGGAAGCGTCAGCCATCACCAGCGATAACGGATAATAACCACCATCACCCACTGGCTATCTGAGCAATCGCGACTGCCATTGTCATTGCACAGGAGTAGCAAATGCAATTTTGTAGTCGCTGAGCAAACACACAGCTCCACATCGTTCCGAAGGTGAGGCCAACGCCAATAGCGGTTCGTCTCAACACGCCTTCGGGTTGGGAAACACGCACTATGGACACCAGGATACTTATCCTCGTTGTCCTGAAAATTGCCGCGGTGTCGTTGGTAAACGTTCGTTGTCAAGAACACGTAGAATGACTGACCACATTATTGTGGGGAACGAACAAGCAATGAGCCACGAGACGACTAGACGAGGGCAATCGGCTGAAGCAAGTATATTTTCACGAATCAGGTTCGTATTCCGGACGGGTAAGCTGACTTATGGTAGTCTTACTGCCAACCAAGAGAACGGAAATCAGAGCCACAGTGTTGGCGAAGAGAGCCATAATAGCCCAAACGTCGTCCCACCAAATACGCGATTTGGACCACCTGTACCAGAGCCTGAACAACGTGCTGAGTATCGCGGAGCTATGGAAAGATCCTGCGATTGCTGTGATTGGGTTAGATACGGGTTCGAAATATAACGAGTAGAGAATGGACTTCACCAGTCGCTGTCGAGCTCCATGGTTTGTCCATCACGGATGGTGAGCGTCAGTTGCAACTGGGACAAATTGCAACAGGCGGTGTTTGTGCGTCCTAAGAAGGAGACCTCTGCCGCCGCCGCCCCATCGTTGGCTGATGGGCCGCTATAAGTGTCTCACAAGTAGGGTCTAATTTAGAACAACTGATCTGAAAGGCAAGTATCAGTATGTAACGTTATTCGCTGGGCGACACTACCGCAGTTTGATTATGTCCTCGGCGATACCACTCTCAGCTTGTAGGTCTGAAGTCGGATGCTCCGCTCACACTCTAGACCCGAGTCCCCAACTCCGTGTAAGAGACGATCAGTCTCGAGTCGGCCCACCACAATTCATACTTAGACGTAGACCGCAGGGCAGAGGACCACGATCGATCCTATCGGGTACCTGTGACGTACAAAGGTCCAACTGCGGTCGGAAGTTTGCTGAAACACTACATCCATAAGTCAGCCAAGCGTTTCAGACACCACGAATGGACCGAACGAGCGGTTTCTTGCAGATGGGCTTATGCATGGTGCTAGAACATACCGCAATCAGCAGAAAGCGAGCGTGAACACCGAGTTTTTATACCAGAGCCAAGGTCCGAAGCTAACCAGTCCTGGGGACCTATCTGGTACCAGTGCTAGTTAGTAGCCACACTCGCGCAGTGCGTCACCGCCAGACCCTCGTGGTACCCGAGCGAAGCTGTTGAAATTATGTCACTTTGTCATGTTAACAAGGCGTCAGAACAATGCCCGGGCCGAGCCCAGGTGGGATACTTCGTTTCTCGTTTCTCCATGTCAGCACCTTCCCGCTTCATGGTACATAGGAGGTTGCCAAGTCGAAGTGACCTTTTGAGACTCTTAGACTTCTCCGCGCGAAAGCGGACTTCGCTGCTACTACGAACGTGTGAAACGAAATAAGCCGGAAATCGTCGACCACGATCAATAGAGACGTCCAGGGTAATATAAATTACACGATTTACTCGTATTACTACGCGGATGGCGAAAAACATACGAGCATAACGAATTCTACAGTAAACGATTGAAACCTAACGTATTGGCAATCTACCTCGCATCAGGAAAATGGTGAAGAAAAGATATAGCATTATATTGGCATGATAGGAAAGATAATCCATTATAATTCCTTGTCATTGATTATCAACCCCCCTTTCATGAATATAATCAATTATCCTCTCTTCA